>JANTPZ010090639.1:0-19402 GCA_025593235.1 Vachellia pachyceras | reverse complement strand
ATTTAAGGTTTTTCTTTTGTGTTAAACATGTTGAAAGTGACTTAT
The DNA here is from genome assembly GCA_025593235.1 of Vachellia pachyceras. NCBI lineage: Eukaryota > Viridiplantae > Streptophyta > Magnoliopsida > Fabales > Fabaceae > Vachellia > Vachellia pachyceras. The sequence continues at coordinate 19,357 of JANTPZ010090639.1, read as the reverse complement.
AAATAAAATCATGTAAGACTTCACTGCTCCTATTCATGAGTCATCCCCATCATGTTTCGTATAGATAAAGGAAAACTTTAAAAATTTATCAAGTTTACATTAAAATTTTAACAACTCTCTAGCTTTATTCTTATTTAATATACATTATACCTCATAGCAATAAAATCAATACAATAATATTTTACGTGAAAAATATACATGCCTTGTGAAGAGTACAAAAGAATCCATTTCTGTATATATGCATATCTTATATATAGACATATATATATATATATCTATATATATATATGTATAAGATATGCACATTTGTATTAACACCGGAGGAGCAGTTATGTATTTATTGGAAAAGTATAAATAATGGGAAAAGAGTAAAATTAATGATTGTGCATATCTTATATATATATATATATATAGGGATTTGATTTGAAGAGATGAAAATGACAAGACATTATTGATATACGGCTACGGGTGGCTAGCATATAGCTGATGGGGTCCTTGGATGCCATCAAAAGAAGCAGGATCGTTTGCTTGAATAATGCATGCTCTCAGACAGTGCCCCTCACACACACACACACACACACACACACTATATATCATGATGATGTGAAAGCTTCTTGACCCATAAATATGCAAGAGTGTATTCATTAACTAGGAGCTTCATTAATTAATCATCCATGAATAACTCATTTTCCATAACTACACTACTATATATATATATATATAGGGAATCAATATAATTATGGCCTTTGGGCAAAAGATTTAGGAAACTTGATCTTTTTCTGCAGCAAAACATGACCTGACTTGAAGACCAAATCACAGTGCATGCATGTGACTGTATGTATGTATGTATGTATGTATGTATGTATGTATGTATGTATGTATGTATGTATGTATGTATGTATGTATGTATGTATGTATGTATGTATGTAGGAGGAGGTGAAAGTTAAAGTGATTTTTACTGGGTGCAATGCAAAAATATGAAGGTGACAGCAAAAAAAGAGAGGAGCCTGTAGAAAGTAGAAAGTTGAAAGTTGTAATAGAGAGGTGCCGAAAGCTTGAAACACTCTTTCTCCATTAAAGCATCAACAAAGCACATCATATCTCAGTTTAATCCAAGTACAAAAGTCTTACAAAAGCATAATTATTTTGTGCGTGTGTGTGTGTGTGACCGCACTTAAATTTGATTAGGAAAGAACATCATTTTCCTCTTCAAGTCTCTTCTCTCTTGTTTTCAGTAATGATAAGAAGACTCTTCATAAAATCAGGTCATGTTCTCAATAATTCAGAAAACTCTTCACTACGGTACATATGAGAAAAAGGGAGAAAGAGGGGGAGTTGATAACGTTAATATACTTAAAAGTGCATTATATATATGGAAATTGTATGTGTGTATAGTGCCTTCCACATCAATATCATCCCACATGAGAATCCTAAGAAAAAAATAAAAAATAAAAAAGAGAAGCCATCCAGCTTGGAGATCTGTGTGAACAAGCTTGAACACCAACATTTCCATTCTGTCATGTGTTGATTATTGTAAAGAAACTGATCATCATACAAAAGCCTTAGAGTTATAAAGTAGTTTTGAATGATCTAATAAGATATATCATGCTAATAGCTAGCTTCACTAGTTCACACTTCTATATTGATTCACGCATTTGTGATATATTATAAAACTATTAATTAAATCCAACAATAGTGTAATCTTTTTGACTGATGTGTATGGCCACCTTATAATAAAGCCATCTTATATTATACTCATTAATGCAATAATACACACACATATATGATATTTAATATTATTTGTGTCAGTCTTAAATGTAGTATCTATTTATCTAATTACTGTCTGTTTGGGAACACGGTAGAAAATTACTTTTACGCAAGTCGAAGTAAATATGTGAAGGAAATTATATCGTTTCACGGAAAAACAATGTTGAACGTACATTTGGGTCTTGTAAACGTTGAGCCAAACAGGTTTACTATAATACATCAGGATTACATGTAATCCCTTTTTCATGTACTTAAACCAAATGGGTTATTAGAGTATTACGTCATCTATGCTCCTGCCAGACAAAATTAGAATTGAAACTTTCCATTGGAGTGCGAATGGATGATGTGACGCTCTGAGAGTATGTAAGTATATCTCCAAACCAGAATCTCTGGTTAGGCCATCACAAGAAGCACTCTATTTATTAATCCATCAAAATATCCAAGCGGACATATTTCTCTGGTGGTGGAAGCACATCAACTTGCTTAAACTTGATGAAAATTGCATTTTCTCCCTTCTTTAAGTTATAGTTATCTCTTATAACATAATTTGATAATTATAATTGACAGTTTAGAGATAATAATGATTAACATTCATTTTATATGTCTTATGTAATATATTAAAATGCATGATTTCACATTTAATACCGAACTTATTTTCCTAAATTGCTTGTTTCCACGTTCAAAATAAATATTCACCGTGATCATTGATGACAAGATTAAGAGAATCCATTTCATAAGAATAAATTTCTGAGAATTTATTTTTCCAACTAAATATGTTTTTCTTTGGGCCACAAAAAAAAATAAAGCTGTTATCCATGTGCATAAATATCCATATGGGAATTTATTAAGCACAAAATACACCGGGCTAGGCCACCAGATTGGAGGTCCAAGCCCAAGAAAAAGTTGAAGAGTTATTATTTAACTCTCATTATCATTAAAAAAAAAACCAATGAGATTGGGTCTAATATATTGCACATTAAGAGATATTTCCACATTAAGTACCCATTAAGTACGCAACAATGTCTCCAAGATAATCACTTTTAAAATAATATATATGATTGTGTTAGTATGATTGAAGAACATAACATAATGAATATAATGAATTCAGCCTAATTATTGTCCTGATTTTAAGTAGTATAATTATGAAGTATTCGTTATTTTAAAAATACTATGTTTATCATATAAAAAATTTGTTTTCAGAATTTTTTAATATATACTCGGTCCCAAATATCATATATCAAGCCTTAACGAAGAAAATGTTACATAAAAAACAAATCAAATCATACAAGGTGCCCGTTCGGAAAAGCGGTAGAGAATCACTTTTACACAACCAGAGGTAAATATGTGAAGGACATTATCTCGTTTTGTGAAAAAAAAAATGTTAAACGTGCGTTTGGATTTTACAATCGCTTTAACAAACAAATTCATTTTTGATTCAAAGGTCACAACTCACAACAATTTGGTCACAATGCAATGGCATGGGGAAGCAAAATCAATTAATTATCACAAAATGAAATATATATATATATATATTAATTAAGAAGATTTTGATTTTGCCGTTATGATGTGTGAAGAAATAATGATTTGTGTAGATGATGAAATGACCCCTAATTTGCTATATATCTCTATCATAATTAAGAGACTCACAAGTCAATTCATATAATCACCCTCACACACAACTCACAGCATCAACCATCAATTTCAATTGGGAGAAAGACATTCAACTAATACTTGAATTATGATAATTTCAAAATGATTTTTTCCCCAATTACTCCTACAATTCTGTCAATAGCACAATATATCAGTTTTATTTGATTTTATTTATTAGTCATTTTATTAAATTTTTCATGTGAATCTACATTGTTATAATTCATTTATCATATATTGACTTTACTCTCATGTGTTATATTAGATATTAAACGAGGATAAAGTTGAAAAGTTGTTGGATTTTAAAGTAACACCCATAAGGTTTAAAATTTTCCTGAATTTATTTTGTGAAATGTGCTGAAAGTTGAGTGTTTAGATTAAGTTATTTTAAGTTGATAAAAAAAGATTAAGTTATTTTATAAAATTTGAAGTAAGCTTATGGGAAGAGTTTTATCTTGATTCATATGAAGTTTTTTTTTAAGTGATTTTGGGGCTTTCCAAACAATCAATAAAAGTAACTTAAATTCTTATTTATTTTTCTTGTAATTTGAAATCAATTATCACTATCTTAATTATTATCATTGTTTGATAAATTTAAGTTGTTACTTATTAAATTGTTATTGTTATTTTTATTTTTTTATCCAGATTAAGGATAATTAGGTAATTTTGTAAAAAAATTAATTCTGGAAATTCATGGTGTTTAAATTATTTTACAGTGCTAATTAGAAGTTAACATATTTTTAAGCCCATTTATTTGTTATTCTTCCATTTTAACTTTCCCTAAATAAAATGAGGGTATATATAAAGACTCTGGAACTTGGGATCATTTGCATAAAATTAAGCCAGTCGTTTGTATGCAACTCTAATGGCATTTCAAAATTTAAATTTAACCTCATTAAATTTTGATTTTTAACATTAAACCTATATCATTACTTTTCTTTTATATGTTTTTTATAGGGCATAATGGTGTCGTACAATATACGTAGTGAACCCATGCAATGGAATAAAAATTTGTTGTTGTATATATAATAATTATATTTAAATTAAACTTTTTTACTAATAAGGATTATATTTAGCGGAATGAGTTGGTCATTCATAATGTGGTGAATCAATTTTTAAATTTTAACTGGAAGATATATCTATATTTAATACCCCGGTAAAAAGAAATTATATTTCTTTTACTTTTAACATTATCTTTTAATAGAATAAATCTATAGCAAAAATGAAGTGAGAGTTAATCCATGTTTTTTAAAAACCAATCTTTTATTTCATTCTTAAGAAAAAGAGGTGTTTCATGACATTCAAAAACGGATATTAATTTATACTTATACTTATATAAGTTAATAATTTTGGTTTGTGACAATTTGTAAAATACATATGCTTGTGACAAAGAGGATACGTCACAAAAATTCTGTGAATTTGTATTCCTAATATTCCAAATTGATTTTTTTATAGTAGAAATAAAGTGAATTAGACTTTGATTTTTTTATCACTTCTTTTTCTTTCTTCATTTGCTTCATTATTGTAAATGTATTTATTAAGAATTTTTTTTGTTGATTCAAGAAAAAGTTGTACATTGATTCTAGGAATATTAATGATACATAGAAAGATATCTATATATGCCCTTCCCATGAAAAATTTTAAAAAATAATGTGATTTGCGGGATAATCGAACATTTCTTTTTTGTAATTATCAACTGCTGGGCAAAGTTGATCAAGGAGAGAAGACAATGATGAGTAAGAGGAGGGGTATACAATCTGAATCTCTGATCAACCAGGGGGATTGAAACTGAATATCAACTGAAGAGGACGAACTGCTGGGCTGAAATATTAGGAAAATGCAAGAGGATACTAGTAGAACTCAAGCAACCAGTGAGATGCACCAGGCGGGTAAGGAGGATGTGATAATGGAAGAGTCTCAACAGAAAGACGCTCATGCACAGCCGAAGTTGCCAAGTCAGGAAGCTAAGAATAATCTCAAGACTCCAATCTCATATAAGGCTAAATTGATAGGGGAAGCAGAGGGAGCCTTTGACAAAGATTTGGAGGAGTAGTTAAAGGAATGGCTAAAGGAGGAAGAAGAAACAACGCCAAAACTTTCAGAAGAAGAGAAAAAGCTGTTGGAATCACTCCCGCAACTGAGAATGCCGGGCGAACGCTTAAAGGAACTTTGTCGCCCGTGGAAGGATGCCCTTATCCTAACCTTACTGGGAAAGAAAACAAGTTTAAACATTATGAAGGACAGAGTCTCCTGGCTCCTGAAGAGTGAGAATTTTGAACTCATTGATTTACTAAACAATTTTTATGTCTTTCGATCTGGGGATAAAGCGCTATGTGCTAAGCTTATTTTTGATGGCCTTTGGGTGATCCAAGAACACTATCTCGCTGTGCAATGATGGAGCCGAAACTTTAACCCATATTGCAACCAAGTGAAGAAGGTAGATGTTTGGGTCCGTGTCCCTACACTTCCGATGCATGCTTATTCATAGGATTGCATGATGGAACTAGGTAATTTGATTGGTAAGGCGCTTAAGATGGATCTAAATACTTTGGCACATAAAGGGCAGAACTCTGCGATTGTTGAATCGGGAAAGTTCGCTCGAGTGAGCGTGGAAGTATACCTCAATAAAAAACTTCAATCCCGGTTTGTGTTAAGGAAGAAAATATACACAGTTGAATATGAGGGATTGAATACCATTTGTTTCAAGTGTGGTATGTATGGGCATAATCAAGAATCTTGCTCGTCAAACCAAGCCTCGCCGGCGATGAACATAACAGGAAACGGTAAACAACCATCGGATAACTAGAAACAGCCAAAGGTTCAGGAAGGGAAACAACAGTTGGTAAGCGTACCGGGTATAGCCGTTGATGAGCAATACGGAGCTTGGATGCAAGTGAAATCAGCCTTCCATCAACGCCATCCTAAAGCTGAACTGCAGAAGCCACAACAGTACAGAGGATCAGGAAATGTAAAGGGAACAACAAAGGAGCAAGGACATGTAGCAGGGTCGAGATATGACATCCTACAAACCCAAGACTCAGAGCTACATCTACATGAATCGGTCTTGCACAAAAATGGGGAGCCTACATAGCAATGGCACCGAAAGGAGAGAAGCAATCCTTTCCCGTCAAGTGAGAAAGAGAAGACGAAGCCCAAAGATAGTGACAAAGGCACATGGCTCGAGGAGAGGACCAAACATGTGGAAGATGAACGGACAGAATCGACGTGTTCTGACGCTAGCGTGGACCGGGCGAATAGGAAAAAGAAGGGTAAGGAAAAGGAAGAGGACATGCAGGAATGGACCTGTGGCTTTTTCAAATTTGAGAGTGATGGGCCTAGCCTATTAGTTGATCCAGAGGCACGAAGAGTTGAGAGAGCAAATAAAAAAAGGAACCCCATAACAAGGCCCAAAGTTGTTTCCCCATTAATGAAGAGAAAGCATTCTGGACGCGCTCACACCCTTGTATTTGGACTTTGGCAAAGAATGGGCCACTAATATTTGACCGGAATGGATAGGAGACCACAAATGAAAAGCCCACGGCATTGGTTGTTGGGGAAAATCAGGCACACAGTTTGTCCCCACAAGCGCTATGGACGATGGGGAACATAACAGCTCCTTGCATCAGGACAATGACAATGAACTGAGGAAAAATCATGTGTAGAGCCATTGGTAAGGACACATCTGAACAGAATGATTCATGGTTTGAAACACAGGATGAGGTTAGAGCAGATATGCAAAGTGAAGCGGAGCTTGGGGACTTGCCTGACTTTGGGCAGTAGTTGTCCCTTTGGGTTCAGATTCTAGCTTTTATCCTCCTTTATTTTAACGAATATTCTGTATTGGAATTGTAGAGGTGCTACCTCAAAAATCTTCCCTAGAAGAGTGAGAGATGTTCTTAATGGAAATAATGTGGATATCTTTATTTTAAGCGAGACTCGGGTGAGTGGAACTAAAGCTGATGCTTCAATTAAAAGATTAAGCTTCTTAAATTGGATCAGATTAGAGGCTACGGGCTATGTGGGGGTATTTGGCTTCTATGGAATTTAGAGGATTTATTTATTTCTCATTTATCATCTTCCACCCAAGCTTTACATGTCATAGTTCAGAATATTAAAGACTCTCAGGAATTTATTCTCTTGTGTATCTATGCGGAACCGTGCCTCAACCTTCGACAGTCTCTTTGGAAGGAAATTGTTGATGTGGGATGCACCATAACCGAACCATGGATTGTCATGGATGATTTTAATGTCTACTTGTCTTACAGTGACAAGAATGGGGGTGCGCCCCTGAATACTAGATCTATGAAGCAGTTTAGAAGCTGTTTCATCAAGCTCAATTAATTGAGATTAAGGTGGTGGGGGATTGGTTCACTTGGGAGAGGGGCCTCATCAAGGAGCGAATTGACTGGGCTTTTAGTAATTCTACTTGGAGTAGGCACTATCCGTTGTCAAAGGTCCACCATCTCAATAAATTTGGTTTAAATTATCGTTCGATCCTCTTACGTAGCTCCCCGATAGGTCACACCCGTCGCACCAACACTCCCTTCCGAGGTCAGGCTGCCTGGTTTTTAGAAGAGGGTTTTGAAGATATAGTTAAGCATTGTTGGAGCAAGGATAACTAGAGGGACAAAGTCTCGGGCTTTGCTAAGGAAGCAAGAGAATGGAACAGGAAGAAAGTGCGCAACTTGATAGCCAAGAAAAACCAACTCATGCAGAGAATAGATGGGATAGAGAGAAGCAGAAGGAGAAGGGATAGCCAACATTTGGTTCAAACTGAACGGGAGCTGTGGTAGGAGTACAATGAGGTTCTTGCCTAGGAGGAGCTATTATGGTATCAAAAGTCTCGGTGTAATTGGCTCAAGTGGGGGGATAGGAATAACAAGTACTTCCACACTACTGCCATTATTGAAAGGCGTAGAAATAGAATTGAAGGCCTGAAGAACGCTAATGATGAATAGGTGTTTAAACAATAGGCCCTCAAGACCTTGGCAAAAAATTATTACCAAGACCTGTTCACCAGCGAGTGCAATAATACTCGAGGCCTTGCTACCAGAGCCAACTTCCCTAGTCTGAATGATAATGAGAGATCAGGGCTTACGGTGGCAGTGAATGATCAGGAAGTGAAGAATGCTACCTTTAATATTGGAGGTTTTAAGGCCCTTGGACCTAATGGTATGCAAGCTATTCTCTATTAAGAATACTGGCATATCGTGGGGCCTTCCATCTGTGCTATGATAAAAGGGTGTTTTAGGGATCCCCTGCAGGTGACTAATTTAAATAGTACCTATCTCACTCTAATACTAAAACAGGAGAAGCCCGAAACGTTATGGGACTTTAGGTCCATCTCCCTCTGTAATATAAGCTATAAGATCATTACCAAGATCGTAACCCACCGTCTACAAGGAGTTATGGGTAAGCTTGTTGGGAAACACCAATGCAGTTTTATTGTGGGCAGGTAGAGCAGTGATGATATCATTATTGCTCAGGAAGTAATTCATTCTATGAAGACGAAAAAGGGAAGCAACAGTTGGATGGCAATTAGGCTATGTTTGGTTTGATTGAGGGGAAAAGGAGGGGATGGCAAGGAATGGAAAGGTATAATGTTACCTCGTTTGGTTTAGTTATAGGGGAAGGAATGTAAATGATTTTTAATGATATTTTGTTTGGTTCATAAGGGGAAAGGAAGTTAATTAACAATTTACCATTTTACCCTTATTGTTGATTTATATTTATTTACTTATACAATTTATTTAAATTAGTTTTAACTCATGAAAATTAATCTATCCTTCTATTTAATGAATTAAACAAATATTAACTTGCTTCCCTCGTATAATTTATTTAAATAAGTAAAAAATAGGATTTATATGTAGCATTGAGAAGGCAGATATTCACTTCCGAAAAAATTATTGATTTTCAAAATCCATTTAACAAAGTAAGTGAAAAATGCAAATTAATAAATCGATATTAAATGAGCCAAAAAACAAATCGATTAAAGCAATCGCATCATCAATTTAGAACTCATATATGAATAAATATCATCAATTCAGGAAGACAACATGCGACTTCTTTGAGAACTCTGGAGAGCAGAGGAAGAAAGCGTTGGTCCTCCCGAATCGAGTAATGCTTCTGGAGAGGAGAGCAAAGCAGAGTGAACACAAAAGCGGTGCCTTTTTAACGTATGAGGGGCATGATGGGAATGTAAGAAAATTGATGGGGATAAATAGTCATATTTTTTGGTTCCCCTGTAAAAAACCCCAATTTGGAGGGGACCAAAATAAGGAAAGGGGAGGGAATGGAGGGCCAAATTTTGAGTCCTCTCCCCTCCAAAATTTTAAACCAAACAAGGGAAGGGATTCATTTTTCATCCCCTGCCATCCTCTTCCCCCCAACCAAACAGGGCCTTAAAGTGGACTTGGAGAAGGCCTATGATTGATTAGAATGGAGTTTAATTAGTGACACCCTCAGAGCTATCAACATTGGGGAGAGTCTCCGTAAGACCATAATGATGTGCATTAGCAGTTCCTCATTCCAGGTCCTCTGGAATGGAGAAGCCACAGATATGTTTACCCCTTCAAGGGGTATACTACAAGGGTACCCAATATCCCCTTACATCTTTACCATACGCATGGAGCGCGTGAGCCACATCGTTAGAGATGCCGTTGAGAGGGGAGTTGAAGCCAATCAGGCTTAGCATAGGGGGCCTGCGTTAACCCACCTCTTCTTTGCGGATGACTTTATCCTCTTCGGTGAAGCATCTGAGACTCAAGTTGAGATGATGATGAGATGTATTTCCATGTTTTGTGAAGTTTCAGGATAGAGAATGATTAAGGTAAAGACTAAAGTTTGCTTCTCGAACAACATCCATTTCTCTATAGCCTATAACTTAAGTCAAAAAATGGGGGTCAGATTAACAGGAGATTTAGGTAAATACCTTGGTATACCTCTTCTACATAAAAGAGCCTCGTCAATCACTTTTGATTCAATTTTGGAGAGAGCTCAAAAGAAGCTTTCAGGTTGCAAAAAAAGTCATCTTACCATTGCAGGATGAGCCACCCTCATCCAATCAGTGTTAGCTACTCTTCCGTCCTATTATATGTAGATTATGCTGCCCTAAAGGGTCTTATTCGTTCCTTTGAGAAGCTGAATAGAGACTTTTTGTGGGGGGGTAGTACTGAAAGTAGGAAAATCCATTTACTGAACATGGTGGCTGGGAATACGAGATTTGAGGAGACAGAATGAAGCCTTTATTATGAAGTTATGCTAGAACATGTTGACTAATAAGGATGCGTTATGGATTCAAGTCATTAAAGCAAATATAAATGTGGACATGATTCGATGGTTAAAGTCCAGAGAAAGAAGAATTCTTCCCAAACCTGGAAGGGTATATGCACTATGTGGAAGAATTTTAGAAAGGGAGTAGGCGTGAAGATTGGTAATGGAGCAAGTACTTCCTTTTGGTTTGACAATTGGGCAGGTTTGAACACACCGCTCATTGACCTAATTCCTGAGATTGAAGCTCTTGCTAACAATGAAGTTACGGTGCATGATTATACTACTCATGATGGAGAATGGGATAGAAGCAAATTAAGTAGATGGTTTCATTCTCACGTTGTCGATCAGATTATGAGTGTGCACCCACCTTGTGAGGAAAGAGGAGATGATAAGTATTTCTGGAAACCCTCATTTGATGGCTGTTTTTCTATTAGATCTTCCTGCCATTTCATTTTTGCAGGTATACATCAACAAGGAGATGCTATTTGGAAGGAGTTATGGAAGTGGCAAGTTCCAGATAAGATTAAAGCCTTTATGTGGATCTTTGCACATGGGAAACCTCATACATCTTAGCTTAGATGGTGGCGAGCTATAGATGAGTCAGCTTGATGCTCGTTTAACTGTGGGGGAGAGGAAGACCCCATGCACTTATTGCGGGATTGTATAAACGCTCGAGAGAGGTGGCGCTCCTTAATCAATCCTTCTTTATGGGAAGAGTTCTCATCGCTTCGAGGAGTTGATTGGGTATGGTGGAACCTCAAGAGAGAAGCAGGCAGGGAGTTTACTCAGAAGCTAAGATGGAAAATCCTATTTAGTTATGTTTGGGACATATGGAGAGATAGATGCAAGAAAGTCTTTGGAGAAGAAGATATTGATGTTCGTGATAATGCCTTATCTACTTTCTTTCAGGCTTGCTGGGACCAATCCCTTTTGGCTGGTTGTCAATTCTATGCAGGTCAACAAGTTAAACTCCAGGAGGACTGCAATGAAATGCTAGAGGCTGTCAAACTTGAAGTTGATGGCTCTGTTCTTAGCTCAGGGCGAAGTGGCTGTGGTGGAATTATCCAAGGAGGTAATGGACAATGGTTAGGTGGGTTTATTTAATATCCACCCTTTTCTGTAAACCGACATAGAAGCCAAACTGATAGTTATAAGATAAGACAAGGCCCAGAAATAAAAGTACAGAAAAAGAAGATGTCAGTGGACTTAAGAGACTCTAGTCAAATTAGTCCTACGGCTTTGAAGTTACTAAGAATGTAAGTCAGGGACATAAATTTTGTTAAGTACAAAAGACCAAGGGCAATATGGCCATTGGATAAAAAGGGCTAAACCAGTAGTCAAAAGTCAAGTTAGAGCCCACGGATAGAAAGTACGGAAAAAGTTGATGCTGTTGGGCCGTAAGTTGCAGAATCAGATTTGGCTTGGTGGATGGAAGTCGATAGGAACTTTAAAGTTAAGCGTGCTCACCCTGGAGCAATTTCAGGATGGGTGACCTTCGGGGACGTGCCAATGGGGTCAATAACCAGAAGATCAAGAGAGAAAAGGTCAAGTGTAAAATGGAAATTTATGAAAAGATAGACTGTAAAAGGGCATTTTGGTCATTAAGAGAAAGTGTAAGGGCATTTTGATCATTTGACAAAGTCAAAGTCAGAGTCAAAAAGTCAAATAATTGACAAAAATAAGAAAAAGTCACAGACGCCCAAAAGATAAAGCAAAATTTACTGATTACCAAAAATTCAACCGATCGTTGAAATTTGGTCTGGATAAGGAATTATGAAATTTTAAAGATTTAAAGTTGAAAATATTTATTTAAGTTATCAGGAGATTCCTAAGATCAAAAAGCAGAGTCTAGAAAAATTCAGTGAATTTTATAGTATTTTACAAAATTATTGCCCAAAGTTCGATTAAGGCGATTTTCCCGAAAATGAGGAAAAATGCCCGAAAAATCCCCAAAAATATAATTTATTGTAAAAATTAATTTGGGACAAATTAGAAGGTATTTTGGGGAAAGAAAAATGGCTGGAGTATTAGTAAAAAATGTAGAAATTTATAAGGCTCTAAAAATGCCTTGTCCTCCGGTTGTTCGTTTTCAGGAGTTCTAGACAGGATAAAGTAATCATGTTAATTTTGATAAGATCGAGGGACATTTTGAGGATAATGATTTTATTATATTTAAGAGGGAATTATGGAGATTAAATGAGAAAGAAAACATCTCCAGAAAAGTAGAAAAAGATTTACCGAAATAGAGTTATGTTTACCAGTAAAAAGTATATTCGGTAGAAGTAACCGAATGGAATTTGGTTTGGTTAGTGTAACCAAACCCCAAACAGATTTTTCTTCTCCATGTGCAGCAATGATGATCACTTTTAAGGATCCAATAAGAACTAAGAAAGTGTCACACATGTGGGCTAATCTAAGCCCTTAATTTTCAAGATTCTCATCTCATCCATCCATCTCATTTTAATGAAGTTTTATAAACCAATTTTCCCTCCCTTCCTCCACCATTTGTGACCGACTTTGCAAGCTGAAAAAGAGAGAAGAGAGACTCCATTTTTGGAGGTGGAGAAGAAGAAGAAGAAGAAGAGCTTGTGAAATCTCAAGGTAAGAGGAGTTATTACCTTATGCTATACAAGAAATTCTTCCTCTACAACTTCCTCTACAACTTCCATGGATCGGAATTTTGATTTGAGTTTTCTTTCTCAAGTTTGGATACCTAGGGTTCTTGAGAGAAAAGTGAGAAAGAGAGGGATTTAAAACCATTGATTGTTGGTAAAAGCCTCCTTGTGTTGTAAGGAGTGTTTTGATATATATATATATATATATTGTTGTTATTTGAGATTGTTTTTGGGATTTTGTAATCTTGGGAAATCATGAAGTTTTAGGGGAGGTGCTGCCCAATTTTCCATTTGATATAGGAGAGTTAAAATCAAGTTATACCATGCATGAATATGAATTTGGGAACGAGAATCAAGAGGTATAAGTGATGAAAGTTGAAAATTCACATTTATGGAAATTGGGTGTATGTATTGGCCTGTGCTGGTTCTTGAGGAAGGAAGTTTCTTTTGATGATTTTGATGTTTCCAATAGGTTTAAAATGAGTTTTTGTGTTGGGTAAAAGTGAGCCCAAATTTTTGGAAGCATTAGAAAACATTAAAGACAAGTTTGATGTCTTAAGGGTTACGTAATTCAAGAGAGAGTTTAAGGGAGATTTACCTTAGTTTTTGTCTTGGAAATGACTTATAATTGATGACCATAATGTTTTCAATTGTGTAGGTAAAAGTTTGGTGCAAGAGAGTGATTTTCAAAGTGAGCAAGAGAACACCCAAGTTAAAGGAAAATAAAGACACAAGGTAGCAAGACCATCTAACTCTAATCTATGTTATCATGAAAATTCCCTTGATTGATGCATGACTTGTTTTGAACTTTATGGTGATGAAAGTGTGGATGAGTGCATGTTCATGCTATGGCCATATGCATTTATGTGTTTCATGTTACACTTTTATTAATCCATATTCATTTAGAAAGTTGTCATGCATTTTTATGAAAGTATGTTAGATAGTTTTGCTATTGAGATTTCCAAAAATCTCATTCTCCCCCCACTAACCATTTTTAGGTGGAAGCACATCAAAGGGTAAGGAGAAAATCCATGTAAATTATGTTGTAAACTTCCAATTATATTGTTGAAGTTTGTAAAGTGGCATGTAATATAACTCATGCATGTATGATGGACTCATGATAACTAATGTATGCCCTAAGAATTCCTAATTACATAGGTTATTATGATTAAGAAAATTTTAGGAATCATTAGGTTGAATTATGAAGCTAAGAAGTGGAAAATTTGGCTAAATGAGAAGTTGGTTAAACCCCCAACTTTGGCATAACGTGAAACAGGACAAATGAACTCCAAATGAACTAAAATGTTCTGGAAAAATATTTCACATTACAAGCTTTAACACAAGCCAAAGTTTACTGAAATTGGAGTTTTGTACAGAAAGTTATGACTGTCCAAAGTTGGCGAAAAATCACATAAAATCATGGGAAAATGGAAAATTACCATATGAGCAGTACATTTTCACGAATGAAACTGTACCAACTGAACAAGTTTCTATTCAAATGAGTATTTTTCCCTCATAAAGAAATTTATAAGCTTCAAATAGAAATTGTAACCACTCAATTTCAATTTTTCTAGAATTAGTTATGAATTTTCAAAGTTGACCCTAAAAACTGTGAATAATAACTTTCTTAAAAATGAAAGTTTTCAATTTGATCCCTTTTGACATTGTAAGTTGTTTGAGGCCATTAATTGGTTTCAAATCATTATAATGGAAGCTAAGAGGGATGAATAAGAGGAGTTACAGTTTAGCTGCAAACTTACCCTAGTTCCCCCTGTGGTAGTGGAAGTTATTGCAGTCCTTCATGGCCTTCGGTTATGCTGGAATCGTGAGTATAATCAAATCATAGTTAGAACTGATTGCATCGAGGCTGTTAACTTGGTATCTCGGGGTTGTAACTGCAATCACCCCTTCAAGGATGTTATTGATGAGGCCCATCTATTAATCTCTCGGGATTGGAAAATTGTATTACATCATGCTTCGAGGGAGGAAAATACTTTAGCTGATCGACTTGCCAAAATGGCCCATAGTTTGATAGGCAGCCTTTGTTTTTATGACCACCCCCTGAAAATCTACAAGAAGGGGCTGGAGAAGTCGGCGGTTTGACACCCCAGAACCGCATGTAATGTTGTTGAAACTTTATTAGTGTTATCCAGTAATATTAAAAAAAAAAGCCAACGAGATGCTTCCGCCAAATGGATATTTATTAGTGAGTTTTTTTTAGGCCATGGTTAGTGAATTTTGTGATGAAAAAGTAGTAGTGTGGTCCTTATTAGAACATTATTGGTGGAGCCACCAACACCCACACACAGCGATCACTCAAATCATAGGCAGAGAGAGGGAGAGAACAAATCACTAACGATGACTAATGTGAGTAATAGAGATTATTTGGTTTTCGACTCCACTAAGATTAGTGGGAATCTAATGCGAGTTCAAGATATTGAGTAGAGGTTTCGAGTTTAGATAGAAAAAAGAATATTTACGGAGTATTTTTGTTTGGGTCTGATCGTGTTTTGAATGAGTTAGTTCATAGTATTGGGTATGGATGATTATTATATTTGCAGAGAACAAGTTACCTGGATGGGTGTGTTGAAGACAATATATGTCATTTTCTTGATGTTGATGATTAGGATTGGCAATTAAAAGTGATTCCCAACTTTACAAGTTCCTCATGCGTTTTTTTTACCCCTCATCTTAGAGTATGCACGCAAGGTGTTGGATGATTTGCTAATCACAAAGCAACATTTTATATGCCTTTTTTCCCCCTCTCCTTATCAACTTTGGTTTTATTCCCCCACACCCACTTCACCATTATTTCTAGCGTTTCAAAGTCTCAATAACTGTCATGCTTTCAGCAAAATTTGATTATTAAAAAAGAATGAAGAAGAAGAATGTGGATGCTTCACGTATATCATAAATCACAGAATTCACTATCTGCCAGATCTTTTATACAATGACACTTTCTTTCTCTCTTTTTTCCATTTTTTCCTTTTTTTTTTTTTTTTTTGCTTGGAGCTATACAAATTATGTTATTGCGGAGCATGGTTATACGATGAAACAGAAATCTTGTGATGCCCAGGTTTCAGGAACTGAGGTAGTAGTAGCTAGGAGAAGGAGAATCTGGTGCTGATGCCAAAATCAAATGGTATTATTATGTGATGAACAACCACTTTGAATAATATCACAGCTTTTCACCACCATTGAACTGCCTGACTCTGAGATACTCTGTAAAGAAGGTCTCCATGACTTGTTATACCTCACTGACGCACTCCCAGAATTTGTCCCTATTACCCTCTGTCTCTCCCCCCTCATTGCCTGCAAAATAATCATCACAGATAAGCACCACTTCATAATAATGGTAATTCATAAGCCTAACTATATGCTTTTGTCTGTTGAGATTCTTAGTTTCTAACTAAAACATGGGTCAAAAAGTGTTGAATCTCTATGTTTTTGTGTGGCTGTTCTGTGTTGCGTCTGTTACATTCAGCCCCTTAGGAGTAATACGTGAGGGGAGCTTTGTCTCATAGGGTGCAAAAGTGATTATTTGTAGTGAAACCAAACGGTCATCTTAAGATAGCATGCCTGATGTGACGTTCCTGTGTGAGAATTCTCTCCTTGTTCTGATGATGATTCTGACTGTGGTGGCTTCCTGGTCTTTGCTTGTTTCTTTGCTCTCAGGACATTTACAACCTCTGAAACCACAGGAATTGAAACACGCACAAGGTTTAGTTCAAGACCATGACAAAACTCGTATCTTTCAAAAGGATGGACAGTAGCTGCTACCGTACGTAATTGAAATTTTGACACAGACCTTGAGTAGTGATGAGCCTATAAGCATGGCCAAGAGTGAGAGTTTCATTAGGACGAAGAAGCTTAACCTGTGTGATCCGCACAGTACTGTTCTGGTCTTGATGATGGTTCTGTTGTTGTTGTTGAAGTTGATGAAATGGGATTATCAAAGACACATAATGACCAGGATTCATCCTCATCACATCACTTGCACTCACTGAACTGTACAATCTCTCCATCTTGCCACCTGGATGCTGAATCACTAGTGCTGCTGCATCCACAGCTTGGCAATTCCCCATCTGTGTGTGTCTGTCTCTCTCTGTTCTCTCTGAAATTGCAGAAAGAAGATGAAGATGAAGAATGGATATGGAAGATAAGAGATAGAGGCTTGAGGGAAGGTGAAGGAATGAGGAGAGGCCACTGTCTACTGCGGGAAAAACAAGTTTTGGGTCTCAATACATAGTGACATTTATAGGGTCATGACAAAAATGTTGGGGTTATGTTATTATTTGGTAATAGTGAATCCAGTGAGAGTATGGGAGGCTATTTTTATTTTAATTTATTTATTATATAATATATATAAAAAAGATTAGGCCAATTCTGATAAAATTAATAGAGGCACAACAACACAATGCCCTTGAGAGCACAAGTGAAAGTGCCACGTGGAGAGATCAGAAGGATAGTGCAGTCTGCGAAGATACGGAAGGGACACGTCCGGCTATGTCAGACTGAGTCAAAGGATTAGATTGAACGTGAGACAAATTTTGGCCTTTCCATCTTCTCCAACATTTTGAAGAGTGATTATGAATATAGCATTTTCATGCAGGATAATGACAAAAGCATCTGCTAGGAATATTACAAATATGGGAGAAAATTATTTTGAGGCATAATTGAGGAGAGTTGCTGAAAAGTTTTCATTACAGAATTTATCACCTAAAGATACATAAAAACCTATATTCTTGAGCGGATGCAATTAATCTTTAGTGGGTACAACTTTTTTTTTCAACTATATGTAATATATTTTTATTCATGTGTGAATGCCTTTCATTTTGCATAAAATTAAAGATAAATTGAATACAATTTAAGAAGAGTTACATGCACTAAAGATAAGTGGATAAGTTGCACTTAAATGCTTGAGCAAATTTCAGGTGCTTTGAGCAAGAAATTTTGCCATTGGGGGATCTTTTGGCAATTTTTCCTAATTGATATCAATGTTTTTTACGAATATTTCTTCTAGTAAACATATAAACTTAAGATTCAACAAGAGTTTCTATATTTGTATAGGAAAAAGGAGGCTAACTTTGTAATTAAACTCAGACGGGACTCTGAACTTGTTGATACATTGTATCAAGAGTAAGATGGTCAAAGTGGGTCAACCAATAGGTCAAATTAGTAATATAAAAATAATATAATTTAATAAAAAATACTTATATTTGATAAAAACAAGTTAATTTAATAACATTTAAATAAAACTGACCACTCAAAACATAATGTTTTTATGTATACATGCCCCTCACAACTGTTTGATTGTAACTATAATAAAATACTACATTGATAATATATTTTTGCTCTTGAAATCAATTCAAAGTTACAAAGTAATAAAATAATAAAACAATAGAATATAGTCACCAATAATTTGTGGTAGTTTGATTTAGAAATCAAAAAATAAAAATCTAACCAGTTAGGTGACTTGGTCAGACATATGCTGAGTTGAAGGCCTGACGGGAATGGTTAGGTGACTTGGTTACCAGTTTCTAGGTCAGCCCATCCGATCCAATCTAAGTTTAATAACTTTGTTATAAGATATACCCACATTTAATATCTGATAATGCTTCTGACATGTTTATCTCCTAGAGGAAAATACACATGCTTAGCAAAAAAAATGCATAGCTTATTAACAGTGAATGAAAGATCTCTGTAAGTGGGAGGTCTGGGTTTGATCTCATTTCTTACCCCTCTAATAATAAAAAAACAAATAAACTGCATGGCCTGAAAATACTGTTTGGTTCCCAAGAAAATCTGAGAGAAAAAATGGAAAAGAAGAGAATCCAACCAATCCTAGAGGTGCATATGTGAACAAGGAAAGTTGTGTGGGTGTGGGGAATGTAATACATAGTGATGCCCAACAAACTTCGGCCAATACAAAAGAAGGAATCAGGCAAATAATTGAGACTGATATTGGGATGCTTATATATAAAAATATGAAAGCAAACAATGAGTATTGAAACTTTAATTTGTTTGGTTGATAGCACTGAGGAATAGGCTCTTTT
>JANTPZ010090638.1:0-26623 GCA_025593235.1 Vachellia pachyceras | reverse complement strand
GATATACCATAGCCATGAAGGGAGACGAACAGGGGCGGAGCTATGTATATACGAGGGTGGGCAAATGCTCCACTGAATTTTTTTATTTATGTAAATTATTATTAGATTTTTATTATGTAACCACTAATTTTTAAGATCTGAATCCACTCAAATTTTTTATACTAATAAGTATGTTGTCATTTGCTTGAAAATAAAAAAATTGTTCCTACTGCTGGAAGGTCTGGCTCCGCCACTGGAGATGAAGAATCACTGAATGGGGCAGAATGGAACATACTATACATTGTAAACTTCTACAGCAGCTAGCGAGATTAGTCTCCGTTTCACCACCCAGTTCCAAAAAAAATGCTAAACGATGATGACCAAACCTGGAACTAATTTTATGGAGATCACGACTCAGTTCCAAAAAGAGAGAGAGAGATGGAGATGGAAGTGAGACGATGACGAAGGACCATGGATGGATGATGAGAGATGAGAGAGGTACAAGGTCAGGTATGATTGATGAGGGAGGGATTGGAGTTAGGAGGTAATGTGATTTTGGTAAAACATGGATCGTTCAATAGTATTTTTTTTATAAAATGAGATAATATTTTTCATATATTTACTTTAATTTAGGTAAAAGTACTTCTCTACCGGAATATGTTGTACCAGGCTCGGACTTATCAACCGGGGTTCCAGGTCTTTGCTCAGCCTTGGGTAAATTCACATAATCCACCAGTGATATAAAAACCTTGTTGATTGATAATATATAAATACATTTTTCGTAAGCGTTTTTTGAGCTCAAAGACATACCCAAATCCCTAATGAGCAGGGTAAATAAATCGAAATTGGCATTTGAACTAATCAAGATGTTGAATCAAAGAATAATGTGTTGTCTCATAGTCAAACCCACGAGAAATAAAAAAATTAAAAATACTTTGAGTTCTCAAATTTTTATCATATCATCTAAATACTTAATATCAATTCAATCTTGAATCACTGGTAAAATTATTATATATTTATCCAACATTTTTACAACTCCATTAACATATTGACATTACATTACAAAAATTTATCATTAAAAAATAAAAATTCAAACAATATCATTTTGAATAACAGCTTTTAAAAATAAAATATAACCCAACCAACCAGTATACTGCTAGTTTGATCGAGTTGTGACTAGGTTGTCATGGTTACAAGTTATTAACATTTCCGAGCCGAATATATGGTCATGTTGCCAGATTCCTAGCTGATTTCGATCAGATCGATCTAGATTTAATAATCATATTAATAAATCCCTGAGATTTAACTCATTTAACTTTTTGTGTAATGTTACATGTGTTCAAACCATGCAAACTAGGATTTTGCACAATTAATTATTTTTTTAAAAAAGTGCCTAAATAGGGTTGAAAATACGCTTAGTTTGTACATAATTGAGTTTACCTAACTAGACAGGGGATCTATAAGAATGTTCATTTTTGTACGTGTGGATGAAAATTACATTTGTTACTTACAAACTGAATAACTTGTTTGAATTTTTATAAGTATTAATGATTGATTAAAGACCTGTCTAAATGGGTTAATTAGTTAAAACTAGTGATTGATTAGTTTAATCCATATCCACCAAACTCTTTTTAGTTCCACTTTTGTTCCGCTTCTCTTGTTTTCACTCTCGGTGCATAATAATCCATTACAATTATCAATTTAGTGATCTTCTTAGTTTTGCTCTTGTAAATTCCAAGCAATGCATTATAGCAAGAATAATACATCCTTATGAGTTTAAGTATCCTTCAAACAATAAGTTTCATTCATTTTATAACCAAAGTTCAGACATTTTATAACACTTGTAAATTAAAGAAGTTAAAAAAGAGATAAACCTTATTATTGGCCAAGTATTTTTAAGGGGAAGGGTTTTGTAAGTACCTTAAAAAAAAAGCCTAACTGAACTGTCCGTTTAGGCACTTAGCTCTTTATAACCAACTCTTGTAAATCTGCTTTGTATTTTGAAGGTCAAATTCGTATAAACTCCACCTTCATTAAACTCCACTATTTCTTTCTTTTATATCTTTCCAAAAAAAATCGAGATTTTAAGGATATAAAAATATAATTTTTAATATTTATTTAGACGATCAAGACATTGAAATTACTGTAACGGGAATAAAATTGGGGGGAAACAAAGGAAAAATGTGTGGGGCAGGGGGCAGCCATGACATTCGGTCCCACAGACAGGGGATGAGCATTCTGGCCATAGCAGCTTCGCGACGAAAACAACGACAAGAAACTTCCTTTGATCATTCCTGCAGGACCCAATCTTCTCATTCATTTTTCCTCCACACTGAAAAGTACAAGTTCTTCACTTTAGGGTTTATGCACCTTACCGTATGAAGTAAACCCAATCTTACATATGCGTTTTGTACGATTTTTTATGTGTATGATTGAAGTCATTCTTTTTAGTTGCCGGGGCAGCTGAATTTCAAGTTGGGATCGGAGTTTATCTGTGAGTATGCACAACTTTGAGCTGGATCAGCAAGATCAGAGATGTATGGGTTGTTCTGTGTTGTTTTAATCTCCCCACCTTTCAATTTGTGGCTGTAGCAAGTGTTGCCCATGTTTATTTAGCTTTTGTTTCTGGTGGTTTGGCTGTTGTACTCTCTGGAATTTTGACTAGCCGGGATAGCTGATGTCGCTGTACAATTGCACAGTATTACTTAGCTTCTCCTTGTTTGCTTGCAGGCATGAGACCCGTAAAAATTTAATTTTTAGCGAATCCGCATTTCCGTACTTAATTTTTTAGCTTCTGTTTATAATATCATGCATTGGGAGCGCCTGAGTTATGATTCTTGGCAGCGTTGATCCAACTCTGCCTGGTTTTTGAGAGAATGAACGGAAACTATAATATGTGCCGTATGATAGTGAACGATCAATTGGAGATTCTTAAATCTAATTTTAGTGCCTCTCCTGATATCGGTTTTATATTTGAAAAATTACAATTGGACCCTCTTAAACCAGGACTCTCTTGTTGGCTCTGGGTTAGGATTGGACACTCTTTGTTGTAGCGTACAAGTGATAGCTTATTCAACACTGGGTCTTGTTAATGGAGCGAGTGAACTGTTTAATGGGGTTGCCTGAACAGAATTTGGTTCTTTTGGAATTCATTGATGATGGTTATGATCAGTGGTGGACTCAGGACCCTGAGGGGGTACAAACTAGTTTTTTTAATAATGGGTTCAAGATAAGTGAGACTTATTTTTAACATGTTTTGAAAAGAATTTGAGCAAAAATTAGCAAGTTTAAAATTAACAAATGAGTGGATGCAAAATAAATCACATAGTACTAAATACTAATATATACCTAATTTTCTGGAGCCGCACCCCCTCACCATAACATAGGTCCGCCTATGGTTATGATTATTATGGTTTTTGTGATGGAGGGATGCGAATACATGCAATACGTTGTGCTAAGAATGAGCTAGATGAATATTCAATATTTGCATTGCTGTCAAGTGTTCCAGATTCTAGCTTGCTAAGCATTATCCAGGGGTACATGGCTTAAGTTTGATAACTCTGGGCTCCTCTTTGTGACTGGTTCAGCTAATGGCTTTTACGTGGTTATGCTTTCCAATGTATATGCCAGCGATGATAGGGGGTTGATGTGAAGAAGTTAATGTGTAACTTAACAGGTGATCCAAGGAAAGTGAAGGCCATTTTTAACTGATTTCAAAAATTAAGATGCATGCCTGATTTATTCTTTTTCTAATGTCATGGAAGCATTTATCAGAATGTTTAATAGTTGCTTGAAGTGGATCCATTGATCATGTAGCGTAATTGGTATATGATAGTGAATTGTGAAGAAAGGAACACAGAAAATCATATTGCATTTCAATGCATGTTTAGCTCTACACAATAGAGCACTCATCTGTATTGTTTTCCCCCTTTCTAGTTTAGATATTTTGATTTTGATATCTAAGTTAATATTAATCTTGAGTATTTGTTTTGCTCTTGATACGGGATTTTCTTTTGAACCTTGTTAGTTAGGTGGTCGTATAACAACTAAGGTAAACTTTCAACATGGAGGATTCCAATGCAATGACCATTGAATTCCTCCGAGCAAGGTTGCTTGCTGAAAGATCTGTCTCAAGAAGTGCAAGACAAAGAGCTAATGAATTAGCAAAAAGGGTACTGTTTTTCTAAGCTAGTTCAGGGTCCCATGGAATTTGATATTTTACTAGACCCCTTTTGTAACTCTTCGAATTGGTTGTTAAACATGTCAAGTAGGTCAAGGAATTGGAGGAACAGCTGAAGGTGGTGACTCTTCAGAGAAAGAAGGCTGAGAAGGCAACAGTAGATGTCCTTGCTATTTTGGAGAATCAAGGAATAACTGATTTTTCTGAGGAATTTGATTTGGGCTCAGATGAGGAAATGCCTTGTGAATCTGGTGCTGGTAATGATTCGTCAAAAGGGGAAGAGAGGTCTATGAGTTCTAAAGGAAGAAGACATGATCCAAACGAGCTGTCAGGTTCTGATCCAGATTCTTCACCTGTAGCTGGTAGAAGCTTATCTTGGAAAGGTCGCAACAATTCTCTGCACTCTTTTGAAAAGTACAAGACTTATAATGTGAGAAGACGACGTAGTTTTTCATCTGTTGATTCTGCAAAGCATCACATTGGAAGATCATGTCGCCAGATTAAATGTAGAGATACCAGGCAAGTTGGTTTTTTTTTTAATAATTATGTTTTTAATTTGTCATTTTCATTTACTGTCTTCTGGTCTGCTTATCATTCTTTAGAGCAATATATCTTGTGACTGAATTCTGATAGGTATACTTTGATTTATTGATCGGATCTAAGATAGCTAGAGAGAAATGAGGAAGAAAAGTCTTTATTTAAATATGAAATCAGAATCTAAACTCCATAAGTTAATGAAGATGAAGGAAAACCTCTGTTAGAATTGAGCAAGGCTCTTAAACTCATATAACTAATAAAGCCTAAGGAGAATCTCCCAAAATTACAATGGATCTCCAAATCTACCCTGACTATCCATACTAGCCGCTGAATTGAGATATTTATTAATAATATATCATTGTTATTTGTAATAGACAATAAATTAATTAAATACTCCTAAAAATATGATAGCAAACTGATCTACCATTTCACCCACTGTACCGTGCTATACTGTACTCTCTCATATATACTTCTTGTTACAGAGTTCCTTCATTTCTTCCTTTCAATTGTTCTACTTGTTACTTGTCAAGGTTTGCACGATTATTTTCCCCATTTATATGGTCAAGGGCCAGACTTAATGACCTTGAACTAGACCCAACTATGGTTTGTTATACAACTATCACCACTAACTCTAACCCCCTCTCTTTACATTCCTATCACAACACTTCTTTAGAATTAAACTTGATTCCCACCCCCCAAAAAGAGGCCACAAACATAATCCAAGCCCATATGACATCTTGAGGGAAGGAGGCAACCTTCTTGACTATCCTGCTCCAACAAAATATTATGAAGCACAAGGAAGATCATGCATTGCCATAATATTTTTTATTGGCTTTTCTTATATGATTTCAATTAGAATGGTTATTAGGTTTTTCACTGGCTTTTAAAACCAACCATCTGTCCACTTGATTTAATGCCTAATATATAGTAAGACATGGTAAGGGCTTTGTTGTAACTAGCTTTGTCAAAAGGGTGCATATTACTCTTTTTTCCTTTAGAGTTATACTTCTCATATCTAAAATAATTGTATCAAAGAAGTTATACTCTAACAGCTCCTACACTTGATAAACTCAATGCACTGTGCATATTCATTCAAATCTAAGTTTGACAGTTTTTCATCACTTGTTGTGAAACCGTGAACTAGTAGAACTCATTGTGCTTCAATTTATTTGGCACTCTTTAAGGAAGAGCTTATTTTTTCAGGAAAATATTATTATCTGTTCGAGAGTAACCAATAAAGTACTAAAATCTGTTCCCAACAAAAGTATTAAAATGAATTGAATATTTTTGCTTCTCAGGGGAATGTTCTGTGATATCACTTCATATGCTCTTAGATCAAGATGCATAAACTCTTTAATTTGGCTATTTTTTATCTTTGAACTTTTATCTACCAGTTTGCCCTTTTTTATTCATAAATCTTCCCCCTCAGATTGGCAGTAGAGGAATCTAGAGATGAGCCTGTCAAAGTTAACGGCTTCAAAGAAGTGGTCCCCTTTTCTGACGGAGGTCCAAATTGTTCAGACAGTGGTTCTGACATTCTGAGGACAGAATCTATAATTCAGGAAAAGGGTAAATCAGAGATGATGCTAGCAAGCAACAATTATAACGTAGATGCATATAGCGAAGAGAGGGACATGGAAAAGGCACTTGAACAGCAGGCCCAACTCATTGACCGGTACAAAGCAATGGAAAAGGCTCAAAGAGAGTGGGAAGAGAAATTTAGAGAGAATAACAACAGTACACCGGTATGCTACATAACCTATTTGGGCCATATGCTCTCTATATGTTTCTACTTTAAGCTTTCTTTCTGTTTGGTTGTGCATCTGTGTTTGGGAAGTTGGCCAAAATGTGGTTTTTGGATACCATTTGTCTGATTTGAATTTTCAAGAAATTGCCTTTTCACGTATGTTAACCAAAAAAATTTATCAAGATCTTGAATGTAGAAATGTCTCTTTAAATTTTTAGTTTTGTATTAGTTCTGCTGTAATTTGTTATTCTGTTGCTTCAGCTTCTTTTTTGTAGCTTGGCAATGGTATTGTAGCCCAAAAGTCATATAACATTTTTTGTTGAATCTTGAAGAAAGCAACATTTTCTGAATGGGCATGAAAGGAGCTTTGATTTGCATTAGGGAAATACTGTTTTGGTATTTTAAATTGCCTTATAACTTTTTGAAACAGGAGTAGGTTGCTATAGTAAACCGTTTGGCATTTCTTATCACTCAATTTAGAACCTTGCATAAACCAGTTTCCAATCCTCGAACTAATGATTTCAACATCTTCGGCAATACAACTAGTGGGGTATACAAAACATCACAGACTGAGCAAATCTTGAGCAGGGCTTACCATCTATTTTTAAGCCTAGAAGAAAAACATGGATTTTTTAAAACCTATGTTTGTAAGCATGGCTGGTGCGAGGAAACCGTACTACAATGACATTCTTCATTGTCACATGACTCACCTCCCATCTAATTAACCGAAAGCCTCACCAAAAGTCCATTTGTGGTCTTTCACTGTGAATCTTGTTGAGATATGATTGAGATATATATTAGGAAAGATATCCTTTACAATCAGGAATTAGAATTAGAATTATGATTGTATATATTTAATTATAATAATGAGTCATTAATAAGAAGTCTCCTCCTTGATGTATATATATCCCTCTCGAGTAATTCAGTAGATGTGTGAATTTTACAGCTCATCATCTTACAAATCTGAAACTGGATTTATCTGGGAATGGGGGTCTTCCGTGTCTGCTTTTTGCAGTTTCTAACGTCTTAGCCTTCTATCTTGACAATATTAAGCTGCAGTATGCTTTATTAGGAATTAATTCAATTTACAATCCTTACAAAAATGTTCTTTGGAGTTTAGTTTCCAGCAAACTCCAGTCTTAGATGTGCTATTCATCTGCAAGTCCATATGCTTCTATGCTTAGACTGTGGTGATATCATGAGGCAATCAAAACATTTTGTGATGAAGTTGCCCTTCTCTACTTCAAGTTGATTAGTATTGAATGTTCTTTGGTTGTTGAGCCTGTCTTCAAATGCTCTTTCGTTGTTATAATTTATGTGCAAGTGAAACAATGGCCTAAAAGAATGTGCAAGTGAAACAACTGTTAACATCCAAATTGCAAAATTTGGAAAATTGGTGGCTAAAATTATTCGTAGAATTCTGGATTGTGTTGAAAACCTATGAGAACCTTCTATTTTTATAAATTTGTCGTGATTTGGTTGAAGAGTTTGGACATAGTAGTAGTATGGAATCTTTCAAGTAAGTTTGCCTTTTGCTACAACATCCCTGTGCGACCAAGTAAGCTAATTTTCCTATTTAAGACGCTTCTGTTGAAATGTAAAAATCTTAGGAAGAATGGAGTGCACTTAAGAATGAATGAGGCATTTCAATAGTGTTGTGCACCTTATGCTTTAGAACATTTTCATTTGGACTAGTCTAGAGGGGTAGCATTTGGAAGTGTAAATGTTACATTCACTTTTTTGAGGAGTTTGGAATTCCCATCGCTTGCTTGAATCCAATTATTGGTGTTCTTTCCATGCAATGAAGCATGGCTTTAGATTCTCCAGTTGATTTAGTTGTGTACTATTTGCCTATATGGTCTCTGGTATTATTTATCAATTAGGTGTGCATATGAAATGATTTTTGGACTAAAAGTAGTTTTTTTTGAATTTGTGTTTCCATTCGAAATCCAGACTCACATTGTTTTTGGTCTGAAATTATGTAGGACTCGTGTGATCCTGGAAACTACTCAGATATCACTGAGGAAAGAGAAGAGAGCAAGGCCCAGATTCCATCCTCTGATAGGGTGGCCACAACAGAAGAAGCTCAGGAGGCAAAGTCAGAAGCTGGTTGTGCTCCTATATCCCAAGAATCGTTTAAAGCCGAAACCACAGACCATGTGCCAAAGTCACATGATACTGGCAGTCACCACAATCAAAATAGTGCGGCAGTCAGCAGTTCTGGCTTGATTGCTCAAGATAATTCAGATTCCTCATTGATTCGAAACAAAAATCATAAGAGCTCAGAAACACACCATCATCAGCCATCAGATAGACGACATCAAGAACCGCATACTCTTGGGCCTAATGATTCCAAGCCGGCTAATTCTTTTTCCACTGATTCCAAGCCAGCTAATTCTTTTTCCACTGATGCATGTAATGACCTGACCCAGAAAGATGCTTCTAGCAGTTCAAGGAACAAACATGACCTCTACGCGTTAGTTCCTCATAAACCTCAGGAGTTAAGCGGTGTACTTGACTCACTTAGACAAGCCAAGTTATCACTACAACAGGAACTCAAGATGATGCCACTAGTAGATGATGGTTACACTGGTAAAGCCATTAAGGCTTTAGCTTCTTCAAGTAAAACTGGGGAGAGATTAGATATTCCCATTGGATGTTCTGGTTTGTTCAGGCTACCGACAGATTTATCCCATGAAGCTCCTCCTAGGTCCCCTGCTATTGATTCATCTTCTCAATTGAGTTCAAACTTTTATCGTGGTAAGGGAATTTTGAGAACTTCTGTTAACCAACTCGGCCCAGGCCCTTACTTCGGCAGCAGCTCGGGCTTCTCTCCAGTTCACCATCAATTTCTCACCACACGTTCCTTGGAAAGCGGGTCAAGATTTGAAACTAAGGAGCCTCCTTTTGATCCCATTATGGATGCAGGCTTTCTGGCTTCCAGTAGCAATAGCTATCCCACATATCCCATCCATCCATCCTATCATAATTTGACACCTCAGATGCCCTTAGGTGATGGACTTTCGATATGTTATCCGAGTAGACCAGTTGGGAATCCTCCTGCAGATCGCTTCCCTTTATATGATGATCGTGCAAGACAAAACATGTATAGATAGTATTTACAATATCTGTAATTCCTCTAGGAGTCTAGGTTACTAACTTCATCCACGTCATTGAAGTGATGGTTGCTTTGTTAATAAGGTGAAATGAGTGTGTATGTGTGTTATCCGTAGTTGCTTTGGAAGAGGAGACTTGTATGATGAAAGACCCTATTTGGTCTCCCTGGAAGCTAAATTCTGGGGGGTTACTTATTTTTCATTTATGAAGGTCTCTCCATTTTTCAGTTTAATCAGCTACTGGGACTCGTGACTTTACAAAATGAGGCCACGTTATTGAAGTGATGGTTGTATTGTTAATAAGGTTAAATGAGTGTCTGTATCATCCATAGTTGCTTGTGAAGAGGAGACTTGTATGATGAAAGACCCTATTTGGTCTCTCTGGAAGCTAAATTCCATTGTTTTTTTTGTGTGTGGGGTTTTTTTTTTTGGGGGGGGGGCTACTTATTTTCATTCATGAAGGTCTCTCCATGTTTACAGTTTAATCAGCAACTGGGACTCGTGACTTTATAAAAGGAGCCCAATTTTCTTAAAATAAAACAGCAATGAATGTAGTTTTTCTGATATTTCTGCCAAGCAAGAAGTAACAGCTCAGTGGGAAATTCCAAAAATCATCTTTTGTTGTCATTTTTCTTTTGGGCGAAATGAATGGCTTCCGTGCGAGTATTAATGGATTATCTCTTGTAATTAGAATGTGCTTGGATAAAAATTACATTCCAACTAGTCCAAAACGCGTGATGTGCGGGTGAGAATATGCTAAACAAATAATTTATATTGCTGTGTCGATATGTCAATGTAATTGTGACCTTTTGTTCGCACATACGATTATATTCA
Source organism: Vachellia pachyceras (assembly GCA_025593235.1). Lineage (NCBI taxonomy): Eukaryota > Viridiplantae > Streptophyta > Magnoliopsida > Fabales > Fabaceae > Vachellia > Vachellia pachyceras. Next base: position 16,230 of record JANTPZ010090638.1, on the reverse strand, counting down.
GTATAAGTCACTTGAATCCTCTTTTAAGACCTCATTTTGACGTGAGCAAAGCTGAAATATTTTTCTATTTAAAATAAATTTAATGAACTAACTGTCATTTTAGTGATTTTTAACGTGGATAAGATAAAATATATATCTAAAGTATTTGAGTTGGATTTTGGGGCTCACTAGAGTTAAAGTATATTTTCATATTTAAAGAGTTCTTACAAAATTATTTGTAGTTCACTCATCGGCAATAAGATTTAAATTCCCAACTTTATAAGTTGAGTCTGAAGACTCACAAGGGTCATCATATGTCTCCCGATTTAAAGAGTACTTATAAAAATATTTATAGATCACCCATTAGCAATGTCATCACATTGACAGTTATATTTGAACTTATAATTTTATGGGTTATGAGCCAATTTCTTACCGACTAGATTAACATTTGTTGACATCCTATGTTTCCCTCTTATATAATACAAAAGAGGAACCATCAATGTATATACCACCCCGATTTTTAATATAATATCCAATTTACTAATTTGGAAATTTTTTTAAAAGATAAATAAATTATTTAAGAGTATTTAATTTATCTTTTTCACCAAACAAATGTGTCAATTTTATAAACTTATATGTAATCTAATTATATATATAAGTATTTCACAGAGATAGTGTAATATATGCTTATTTATATAAGTTATTTAACTTCATCAAGCTTTAGGGTGCTAAATCCACCTTAACTCTATTTTAATTTGATAAAGAATGATGAATTTTAGCGTTAAAGTTCATCATCACTTTGAAGTATTTTTTCAAATGAGTTTATGATGTTAAAATACTTATTGGTGCTATTAACAATAAGGCATAAAAATATTTTAGGATTAGAATTTCAAGCTTACAATGCATACCTTTCTAAATAAAAAGAAAATAGGAAAAATAAAATATATAAAATAATTTCATAGATATAAATATTTTATTTTTATAATTAAAAATGTACATTGTTACTCATTTTAATTATTAATGGTTTAAATGTCTAAGCCTAAGTTGATATCGGTTTGATCTACTTACCTTTGTCTCAATTGATTCAATGCCTAATCCGATGTTTTGAAAGTTTGAGGGCTGATAGGTCAATGTTTTCAATGTTTGTGTTACATTTTCTTTTCTTTATTATTCTTATGTATAATCTTGTTTTTACCCACCATGTCTTTCTATTTAGGGCTTGTTTGGGAAGTTAGTTTGAAACCTAGGTTTCACAGATTCCGAGGTAAAATCTAGGTTTTGAAAAGTGATTTATATTTGGGAAGTTATAGTTTTTACGGATTCCGAGGTAAAAAAGTGAGTAGGAAAGAGGAAAGTAAGAAAGAGAAAGAAAGAAAACGTAGGAAAGAGAAAAGAGGAAAAAGTATGAAAGAGAAAGTAGGAAAGAGAAAATCTAGGTTTTGAAACCTAGATTTTGTAATCTGGGCTACCAAACGAGCCCTTATTAAACATTAGTTTTCTTTTCTATTCACTGCTATTATTGGTATACTCACTATTTATTGATTTTTTTAATTTATTGTTCATTTTTTTTACCTAGTTCTTGCATCTTTTTTTTTAATTTTAATAAATTATTAGTTCTTCTATTTTCTTGTAGCTAGTTTTAGTTATTTATTATCATTTTACTGATACGTTTATTTATTTATTTATTTCAACTTTTTCAATCATTTCTTTATTTAGGTATTTATTTGCATATTTGTTATGTGTATGCATAGAATTATTGGCAGCAAAAAGAAAATGTATAGGATGATTGAATATAATTGTGTTTTGCACCAAATCCTTGAAAGGATGGGGCTATGCTATGTAGTAATTATCATTTTTTTCATTCCTTTTCGTTTTATTCACTAAAACTTTTATTTGCTAATATATTTATAGTTTTAACTTAATTTAATATTTGGTAGGGCTATGCTATATAGTAATTATAATTTTTTAAAAATTTGTGTTTTGATTGCACCTTAACCCGTGTTTTTAACCGTACAATTATTAAGGAGCCTCTTGACAGATCTAATTCTTGTATGATCAAAATATTTATTTATTTATTTATTTATTTATTTTTATTCTTGTTATTTAGTAAAAAGTAGGTATGTTGGTTTGATTTTTTTTTCATTAGTCTTTCTATTTTGCTTTTTAAAAATTTGATAAGTATTTAATTTTGGGAAAATTGACCCGATAAAATTCTTCTAAATGCAGAAAATCAAATTTATTGTACACTTCTAACAAATTCCTAATTCAAGAGAGGATTTACAAATTTGTTAATTACTGAATGAAACTTTTGAATTCACATTCTACCCTTGTTAATTTCCAAGGTTATATTGTAATTGAATTATAATAATTTTTAATAAAATTTTGTTGTGAGTGAGATCTTGTGGATTACTAAATGGAACTTGTGAATTGAGAAATTAAAATTGATGATGTGTAAGGTTTTATCGTGATTGTAATTTATTTAACTTCTTTAATTTTATTAAATTAAATAAAATAGTTTTATATTAAAAATCAGATGAGTAATAAGCATTTTTTAACATACTTGAAACGTTCCTCAAGAAGCATTGTGTGGGTTAAGCTTCAAGTAGGCCTTGAAGTGTTTAAAATAAAACTATAAAAACATTAGCTTCTAATGAACTAAAGTTTGATTAATGTGAGTAATAAAGACTTTCGTACCTTTTTTTTTTTTTACTGTGGTGAAGAATTTGATCTATGACTCTTGATTAGTTGAGAAGATTACATTTTTTTCACCTTCAATATATTGATGCTAAAGGATAGTCTTTATCCATTTAATTAAAAAAAAACAGCATCACTATCTAATGGCCGTTTGAAGTATTTGCATTTATCCTTTCAAAAAAAAGTAAAAGGTATTTATTTGTAAATTTTACAGAGCAGAAAGAATTAAATTAAGGGAAATTTATCGGAATGTCCCAAATAAGGAACTTATTTAATGAATGGTTCCGATTTTAAAAATATTTATCAAAAGGTCCCATTGACAACATCATGCGCTGTATTGACAATACCTCATGTTGTCAATGGGACCTTTTGATAAATATTTTTAAAATTGGGACCATTCATCAAATGAGTTCCTTATTTGGAATTTTTCAATAAATTTCCCAAGAATTAATATTCGATACACCAATTCAAATCCTTCTACCAATAATATAATTTTAAGCATCTAGGTAGAGATTTTATTTCCGGTGATGCATACGGATAGAGGTTCGAGGGGATTAATCACGACCACCGCCAATGAATACTGGGTTTGCCAAAGATTCAACCAAGCATTTTTTTTTTTGTTGATTCCCCTTTAAACATGTTTAAGAAAATGTGTGACATATGTCATGCCCAAGTTTCCAAGAACAGAAATCATAAATCTGCAAGCAACCCACATCTCCAAGTAACAAAACTGCAAGTATTAATTAAGAGCTTACTTGCTTCCTTACAACAAGTCGATTTTTCAAACTTTTTTGCGATCATCTAGAAATTCTGAGTAGTCAGCATCTTCTGTGAAAGAAAAAAAGAAAATGTCTAGAAATTCTTATCTTGATTCTTCAAACCAGAAACCCAAGCTTGCACACCACGGTACCCCTCTCCTCTATCTCTATATATACACGCACAGACAGCTCAAAGATTAAATCTTTGCAGAAAGTCTCAACATACACAGCTCAAAGATTAAATCTTTGCACAAAGTCTCAACATATAAAGATCAAAGTTTGTCCGACCCTGTAACCCCCAAGAAGCAAGCTACTGATAGAAGCAAGAGAATATCACAAACAAGAGATGTCACCTACTGAAGAAGCGAAAGTTTTCGGCAAAACTCCTCTGAAAGAAATCCCCAGTGGCATGTTCAAGAATGATTTCGAGGACATGTGCAATCAGTACTATGGTTTTCAGACAGAGGCAGGGAAATCAGCAGATCCGAGGATTGCGAGGTTGTTGGAATTCTTCAGGCATCTGTATTATCGAAGATCAGAGACGTTTCAGAAGATTGTTCCCTCTAGGCTTCATGAGGAATTTGAGGAACTGTTCAACAAGATCGGAGCTTTGTTCTCTGGGATCAAATCGAAGCAGAAGAAGGTGAATACGATTCAGAGAAGTCTGAGTGTTGGCCAACGATCACTTGCAGGTGGCGGGTCTGATTTGAAGCTGGGTCGGTTTAAGGTTCGAACGGTTCGGGTAGATAATAACAACGTTGGTGTCCAGGCTAACGATCCTAACGGTAAGGATGTTAAAGGACGATGAGGCCACGTGTGCAACTGTATTGAAGGGGAAATTACAAGCGGTTTCAAGAAATTCAAGAAAATCGTTATAGTTGCATTGTAAATTGTAAATGTGAAAAGATATTTTTACCATTTTAACTTTCATGCCCTTCTCTCTTAAATAATTAGGAGTAAATAGATTTTTTGACGTCTGAAATCAATATGATACACATCTCATCTTATCTCATGACATTCTAACTCAATTTTATAATTTTTAGGAACGTGATGGTGATTTTTTTTCCAGTTCCACGAAAACTATACATAATTTCTTTTAAATTTATCATGAAAATTTTTCATTAGTGGCAATATTATTTAGAAAGTTTCAAAATGGAGTAATATTGTAATTTACTGTTAAAAATATTACTAATCAACATTAATTTTTTAATAGAATAAGACAACATTATTCATATTTTAAAACTTATAGGATAACATTACTTTTAAAAAATCATTCAGTGAAATATTTTTTAGTAAAAAGCTAAAGAATAGTTCGCTCTATGCTCAACACATGGCTCCCTCTTTTAGTGAAATATTGTTATTGAGAGAAAACTTCTTAACTAAATTTAGATATAAATCCTTTTTACATTCCTTAACGAGCTCCACCTTCTACTTTTTTTCCCAAGAAAAATGCCATTTTAAGTGGTTTCCTTACTAAAAAAGGCATCATTATTTAATTAACGAGGTTTAGTCTCTTTGAGCACATGGTGTTTTTTGCCCTTTTCAAATGGCACTTCTGAGCACTGCATCTATGAAAACAAGTTGTGAGAAGATATTATTATATGTATTTGAGAATCTGTTGGAGATATGAGTTTGCAAATTTTAAGATAAATTCATGATTTCGAAATATTTTTTATCTTAATTTAAGTATAAGAAAAAGTTGTCTGAAACATACATATTGACTTTTCAGCACTTCTACCCAAAGTTGATCCGCGACATAGATTTATAAATATTTTTATTGGTATCATTTGGCAAATTGCCAAAAACACTTGTACTCACGTTTAACATTATTTTTCTGTAAAACGAGATAATCTCCTCCATATATTTGTCTCGACTTATGTAAAAGTACTTATATACACTATTTCACCATGTTGTCAAACAGATCCATTATTCGCTGTATGTTAATCGTTCCTCTTCTGACATAAAATTGCAATAAGGTCGTGTATGTCCCTTTCGGTCTTTTTCTCTGCAGACAAGAGAAACTCAAATCACATTACTCTAATAATTTCCTATTTTTATTCATATTTCATGTATGCACTATATAATGGAAATAAAGTTTACAGGATAATAATTGAAAAGTAAAAGTACACGTAGATATAAAAAATTTAATGATTTAATTTATAAATAAGATAAAAAAACATTTTTCTGTTTACCTTTTAAATATAATATAAAAAATACATGATTTTGGGTTTTTAAAGTCTAACCAGCAAAAATTTATTATAATCTTATAATCCAGTAGAATGAGCAAGTGAAAGTAACATTCCCTGTTTTTATCACACATAATCGATTTTATGTAGATAATTCAAATGAGCATTTAATGCCATATTTGGTATGGTGGAATTGGGAGGTGGAAATGGAAATAGAATTCATTTCCCTTATTTGTATAGTGGAATTAGGGGGTGGAATTGGAAATGGAAATGGAATTCAAAATAGGTAGAAATGAATTTTATGATGTAACCTATGGAATTGTATTCAATTTCATGGAATTGATTTTTTGACCCCTCATTTTTTTTCTATATTTATATCCATTTCCATCTCCATTTCCATTTCTCATGTCCATCTCCATTTCTACCAAAATCAATTACAGTGTACCAAACGAGCCATAAATGTTTATTTGGAATCCATTAAGAAAATGATTCTACGGAATTTGATGTAAATATGTGATTTAGGATGGGAAGGGAAGGGAAAACGGAGAATATTTATAGGAATAGAGAATGAAGAAAGACAAAAGAAAAGGAGAAAGAGAGAGAATAGAGGTGCGAGATGACTGAGGAAAAAAACTAAATATTATTTAAATAATTAAATGTACAAAATAAAAAAGTTTATATATTATTTATAAGTATCAACCTAACCCTAAAAATTAATAACAAGGAAATCAATAAAAATAAATATTATTTATATTAAATCAAATCTACATTATTGAATATGAAATTAAATCTAAAGCATTAAATAATCTTCTTCAAATATTTAAATTTACCATATTAAATCTGATATTTCCCCAATCTTACGGAATCCTCCTTGATGCATCAGTACGTAGAATGAGTTAGCAAACAAGCATTCACATTCATGACAACCACTTTTTTTACACCATAGGTATTTCATCCATCCACGCTTCCCCCCCCCCCCTTCTCTATCCTCTATCCGTCCGCCATTTATTCTCTGGGTCCATTTATTTTTAACAGATCTCAATTCTACATCAATTGAAGATGACACCTTTCTCCATCTTCCCAATCCGACGCTGTCCTCTCTTAGTCCCATCCACTTCACTATCTCACCTCTTCCATGGCTCTTCTTCCCCTTTGTAGTCCTCCACTTTCACTTTCACCATTCAATACAACAGTTAATTCCTCCTTTGTTTCCTACCAATTCTCAAGCTTTCCCGCACTGGGGAAAAAAGATTCTATGCTGTGATTGATAACCCCTTCTCCTTCATTTACTTCGTTTTCGCTCGCCAGTGTGTGTCGCTCGAAGATGACACCTGGGCTACCACAAGACCTATTTCGTCTTGTTCTTGGAATTGATTGTCTGATTTCTTGAGACCATGGAGGGCTGACTGCTCGTTTGTGTTAGTTCGGCTTCGGTGGTTTCTGGTTTCTATTTTTTAATTTGGGGGTTGGAGTGGGAAAATTTGGTCGTTATGATATCTTCTGGGGTTAACTTGGTGATGACTGTGATTGGATTTGCGGTGAGCACTATGTTCATCGTTTTCGTTTGCACTAGACTCATCTGTGCTCGAATTCACTTGAATGCTTCTCGCCGATCCCTCCTTGTTGCGTCCAGATCCAATCTCAGTCTGGTAAGCTTCGATTTGCCTTATTCCATCCCTGTTTGTAATTTTCCTATTTCTCTTAAGTTGTGTTGTTCAATTGTTTGATAAAATCATGTAATTTCATTACATTTTGTGAATTTGCCCTTTCATAACAGTGCTTTATTGCCATTTAGTGCATTTCATTTGCTCTGAGGATTTACCCATTGAACATCTTACCGTGTTCAGCTCGAGCGAGGATCTCATGCTCTTGAACCCATAGCAGTAGCCAATTTTCCGACCAAGAAGTACAGTGATGGATGCTTTGCTGCTGCAGAAATTTCTCAGTATGTTCATTTCACTGTTCTTGAAATGTCATCGTTATCGTCATCATCACTACCACCACCACCACCACCACCTGTAATTGTGTATTAACTTGGGAGGTATTGGTTGGTGCTTGAAGAATGGATTTATGCCTATTAGTTCGTTTCAAAATCAGGAACAAAGTTGATTTCAGACTAAGAATCCATGTTGCTCATTGGTCATTTAACTTCGAAAATAAAAATTACTATAAGATAGATTGAGACTGGATTTGATAATTAAGCCAACTTTGAACATGGCCAAGAACCGTGGTCAATGTAGGACTTGGATGAAACTCTGGGTTCATGGCGCTCTGCATCATGAATTTAGATTATACTATATGTTTGTTCCCTTGTTAATTTGTTAATTTATGGGTAAAGTAGAAAGAATGATTATACATACTTGATTCTCCTTGCTCTTTCTGCTTCCATGTGAGGTTGCTTTTTTTTAAAAAAAAAGGAAAAGTTCAATAGGCTTTTGGAAATTACCGTTTCCTATTTTAATCATGGAAAAATTAATTTGGAAGTCCTATGATTTAACTCAATTTTAATGCCCCCCCCCCAACCCTCTTTTTCTTTCTTTATAGGATCCTTGTAGTTTCCTCGATTATAGGTGTTAGGTCCTATACTCATTATCTCTTGATTTATAGATGATATGACTTTCACTCAAAATATACTTGGATTAATTTTGTCACAGATCTAAATAAAATCAAAATCAACCAAATTGCAGATTAAAAATATGCAAGGACGCGACTTTGAACATGATTTTTTTATTTTTATAATAATGAATTTTATTCCATCATTTTTTTTAAAAACCTCTTTTTTGATATTTTGTGGAAATTTACATCTCGCTTAGTCAATATCTACATCAACACTAATTAACAGATATGAGTATTGGGATTAATAGCTATAATTGAGGAAACTATAATGACCTAATTAAAAAAATACAGGGACCTTGGTAAAAATTAGGTGTAAATATAAGGACTGAGGAATTAATTTTCCCTTGAATCCTCAATTAAACTATTTCTAGTAAAGTTGGGAATGGGTTGGTTAATCCCATAATCCCAAGGTGAAGAGCTTAGGAAATAGGAACATGCTGTATTTTTGTATGAGCATTATCGTCTTGTGAATATTTTGTACACCAGTGTCCTTACTTCCAATTAATGTCCTTCTGAAGACACAAATGCACCTTTTTTTAGCATGTGCCTATAGTCTCCTTTTCAAAATGTCTTTATTCCCTTAATTGGAAGATATTGTCACTGCTCTGACTTGATCCAAGGATGTTAAGAATGATCCATGTTCTTTCTGCTCCCTTTTTGACAAAAAATGACTTTCTTCTTTTAATTGGTCCCCAATATGTTGTGGTCTTTGGTCAGTTCTGCCTATTGGAGAGCTTAGAATGGTGGTCTGCTTTTTACCCAATGCTCACATCAGTTATGCTGAGCCATTATGCTCCTTGAATAACTCAGGCAAATCTTTCTACATTATGCTTTTCAGATGAACCACGTTTTAGTTCTTTTATTCCCCATGTTATAGTTGGTGTATTTACACTAGGTGGAATAATACTTTGTTCGTCAGCAATAATGTTGTGAACAGAGTTTGCTATCATAATCTTTTCAGACCACTTACTGCACTTGCGCTGATATGACAATATAACTTCTTATTTCTTAACTTGTGGTGTCCTTGGATTGATAAATGGCCTTGTAAATTAGGACATTTGTGGGATATTACTGATGCACATACGCGCACACACAAACACCAACAAGAGCAAGCTTCATCCCACTGGGTGGGATGATCATATCCCGCCAGGTGGTATCACCTAATGGTGTGTGTTTGTGTGTGTGTGTGTGTATTGTCCTTTCAGATAATTATGTCTTTCTTATGAACATTTGTATTTGGTGTATGTGTAGATGTACAGTTTGTCTTTCAGAATACCAAGGTGAGGATTTACTGCGCATCCTTCCCTATTGTGGACACTTCTTCCATGCAACCTGCATAGACGTATGGCTGCAGCATCATTCCACATGCCCGGTTTGTCGAATCTCGTTAAGCAAATCATTGGCGAGAAAACACATAATGCGACCGTTGTTCAGTGCTGTTGTTCGATCTGATTCTATTGAACAGGCTCACCCTTATCACTGTATGATGATGGCTAATAATGAGTTATCATCAAGAAACCCTGACATACAACAGGATCATTATGCAGCAGCTGAAGCTCGTGGAACAGTTGCTATAGAGAATGTCGCCAATTTAAGTGATGATGAGCAGTCCATGAAAGATGCAGGAAAGAAGCATTTAGAGAGCCCATCAATCAATTAAGCTAATGGTCTCAACACAATGTTGAGGTAGAAATACCTTGATATAAGAGTTAGAAAACTAATTTACGGATAGTTTCCTCAAAATACCACTTTTGATCATGTACACTGTAACTACCCATTGATAGGAACTCATTTATCATGTGTAAGCAATAGGGATATTTTGGGGAAAATTATAAATTTGGGGGGCAGAATGGATTGAAATATTATATTTATGACCAAAACACATCTGATATCTAACTCATATGCAGTATTTGAGGTAGTGTTATATATGCTTAGTTGTGATATGCAGTTGTATGCTGGAAGCAGCTTCTTGTTCTCAAGTACATTATTAATTGAGATGAAGAGAGAACCAGGAAAAAGAAAGATGTGAATTATAGTTTCCATAAGGTTCATTTTCTTTGAGATTTGGGATGCAATTTAATTTTATATTTTCACTTCAGCATCAATTTTTTTTTTGGTTACCCTGTACATTCTATTGAAAATGCTACAAGTTATTAAATATATACACCTCTTGTAGTGGGAATTTAAAATTTAATTCATTACATTATACGAGGAAGCAGACCTGCAATTTTTTTGCCGTGAATTTATAATAGTAGGAAGTTACATACGGTTTCCTTTTCTTTGGTGTTAGAATTGTTTTTGTTTTTCCAATTTCATGTTTTCATTCTTTCACAATATTTACATTACCAAATAAACAAATGCAATAATCCTGTTATTTTTTGGGAGATTTATTGTAAGGTCACAAGGAAGGAAGTTATTTATGAAAAGGTCCTAAAAGTTATCAATGGTAACTGTTTCACTTATCAATGGTACTTATCAATTTGTCATTGACAACTATTAGGACCTTTTCATAAATAACTCCCTTCCTTGGTACCTTACAATAAATCCCCCTTATTTTTTTTAAAAAAAATATCTATACCAAGTAGGATAAAATTGAAAAGTTATTAAAATTTAATACTGTTAAGATTTTTTTTATTATGGTAAAATACAAGTGAACTTGAGGAATATTTTTTTCTCTAAATTTCATTTTATACAACGGTAGCTGCTTATTCCACATGCATTGTGGACAAGGGTGGAAAATTCAAAGAATGTGGATGGTGGGGGTGAGTTTGATAAGGTTGATGTATGAAGTGGGAATGAGAGGAATAAATGAAGTGAGACTGAATGTGTGTTTGAGAATCCAATGGGAGAGTAATTTTATGCAAATCAAGGTAAGTATGTGAAAAGAGTTTTGTCTGACGTGTGTGCAATGTTGGGAAGCATACATATCATCATGCATGTAGGCATTGGGCAATCGCGGTCTTACTTCCCCCGCCATCATCTGCAACGGTAGCAGCCCTCTAACATCATAAATAATAGTCTCTAAGTTAGTATTATTCTCTCGAATAAAAATATTTCACATTTATTATTGTTTTTATGAATTTTATATCTTATAAATTTCTCTTTGTTATCTCTCTCTTCCCATAACCTATTGTACTCGAAGAAATATTTACATAATCTCGGAGTGTCACGTCATCCATACTCTCTCCAATAAAAATATTTCAACTATTCATTTTTGGATTTTGTATTCTATAAATTTCTCTTGATAATGTATCTCTCCATAATTCATTGTACTTGTGTGATCCATGAGAATAACAAATGAAACATTTTTATGGGAAAGAATACAGTGCTGGGGGGTTTTTGATTTATTCTTGAAGGATCATGCTTGCTTCACAGATGTGAAATCGAGTAGTAGGAAGAATGATATGGATCGGAGGGAGTTTTGCTCGATTCAGAGATAGTCGAAGAAGGAGAAGAAGATGTATGCGAAGTTCAGCAAGAGAGCTTACTTTACTAGGCTATTTGGTCGAGCAGAGAAGACAAACATGAGTGGGTTGCGGCGCCTTTGCTCTTTGCTTCAGCCTTTAGTTGCCTCCTCACCCCTCAGTTTAGGTTTAAAATGATGATAAACGGACGGAACCCGTAGCCCGAGGCCTTCGTGTGACTCGTTCCATTTTATCCCACCAACCCACCCACCCATTATGGGCTGCTTTTTGGATAAGCTAAACGGGTAAATATTGTATCGGGCTTGAGCGGGTCCATCGAGTCCTAAGTCATTTGCTTAACCCTACCTCAAACGACGTGCACACACATAAATATACAGACACACAAAACAAGCGGAGAAGCTTAACATCCATCAAACTTAGCCAATTCATGTTTCCGTTGTCAGATGATATTGGCCCGCTTGGAAACGTAGTGAAGAAATGCTTTTACGTAAGACAAGGTAATTATGTAAAAAAAATTATTTTATTTTACAAAAAAATACTGTTAAACAAGTTATTGAAATCCCATAAATGTTGTCGAAGATGGCCACTATCCCATCCACTTGATGGTGTCCATCCTCAAAAAGTTGCTTTCCCCGAATAACACACTCTCTCTCTCTCTCTCATGCAATTTAAAAGTAATAACACGCGCGCGTAAACAACACCCGTTAAAACCCAAGATATCATCTAAGTATAATGAGTACAACTAACCATAACCAGAGGTTGAAATCAAAGAATTATATGTCCATCACCATTTACCTACAGCCATGGCTTCCCTTATTTTCCTTTCATCTCCATTGCCATATGATGCCTTCTCATTTTTAAATTGCTCTTTCTCAACTCCAAGAGCCTCAAGCCATGTTCTTTTTTTGCTAATAAAATTTTTAGATGACGTCCATCTTTCAGTCTGCACCGACTTTCTCATTATTTTTATATAAAAATATTGACAAGGAATTTTCTTGATGATCTTCAATTATTTTTACGTCAGGTTTCATTTCTGTCTTTTAAGTTTAAAAAGTACATTTTCAATCCCTCCAACTTAGCGCCGTTAATCTCTTAACGGAAATTGCTAAATCATCAAACTTAATTGATAAATATGCAATAAAACGTTGACAAAGTATAATCACATTTTAATTTTAATTTAATAATATAATAAATTTGATATTTTTAATTGTGTAAAATAAAAACTGTGCAATAAAAAGTTGACAATTACATTTTAATTGATAATATAATAAATTTGATATTTTAAATTGTGTAAAATAAAAAAAATTTAAAATAATGGCATTAAGTTTGATGAGTCAGTAATTTTCGTTAAGAGAGACTAACCACATTAAGTTTAAGAGATTGAAAATATAATTTTTAAACTTAATGCTACGTTTGGTATGCGGAACTGATTTTGATGAAAGTGGAACTGGAAGTGGAAGTGGGATTAAAAGTATGTTTGGTAGGTTGGAAGAAGTGGGGTATTATTTTAATTTAATATTTATATTATAGTGTGAAAAGACTCATATACCCTTTACCCAAAAAAATCCCTCCTCCCCCAGAGATTGTGTTGTCCAACCAGAGATCGCGTCTTGGCTTCCCTTGCGTCTGCCTTCCGTCTGCATTTCGTCTGCATCTTTGCCTTCCGTCTGCGTCGATTTCTCCCGTACAGGAAATCCAAGAGCTGAACAGGTATAGGAAAAGGAGGAGGGAGGCGAGATTTCTCCAGTACGCCGAAATTGCTTGGGCCGGTGCAGGTCATCGTTGTCGTTGCCGTTGGGTATAAAGAGCAGGGAGGTGGGAGTTCATTGCCGTTGTCGTCTTCCATGTCCAGGGCATAATAGTCGGCAACAAAACCAGAGGGAGTGAGACGAAGTGGATGGGAGTGAGGTTTGGACAAAGAGGGAGGTTGTCGGAGGCTGAGACATCTCCATCGCCAAGGCTGAGACGATGAATGGGATGAAAGTTGCAGAGAAGTAGCAGAGGCTGAGAGACAGGCCTTGGCTTTCAGGCGGATGGACTCCAGGCTTCTAGGCTAAGACGTCTTCCATGCCGTCGCCGTTGCCGCCGCCGCTGTGTTTGGTTGAATACTGAAGGGTACAATGGTCAGGTAACAATTCTCAGAAACTTGGAACTCAGTTACTACGGGTGGATGATGGAACCCACTTCCAACATTTTTTATGGAAGTGAGTTCCATGAAGAAATGAATTCCATGGCATCAAACAGCCCAAAGCATTGATTCCATTTTCACTTCTACCATGTGAGTTCCCATGTACCAAACGTAACATAAAGGATTAAAATAAAACTTGAGGCAAACATCAAAAATTATAAATATACTTTAGCATCTTCAATATTATTAAGGAATAACGGCTCTATTGAAATGATTTCCTAGTATTATTACAGGAGATGTCCCTACAAAAGCACTTCATGTAAAATGTTCAATGTTCATTTCTGGTCCACCCCAACAAAAAAAAAGCTCAATATTCATATTAATTAATGAGTAGCGTGTATTCCACAAACTAGGAGGTAAATCATACGTATGTCACACGTAAATATCATTTTTCGCTTCCTCTGCTTCTGATCTTGGCTCTGAGACTCTCCTTCATCACCACCGTGAATTCAAATTTCCCGGTGAAATCCACCGTCTTCTCCGGTGGATACGCTTCCCACTCAAACTCCTGTACCATTCTCGCCATCATCAGGTGAATATGCACCATCCCCATACCCAATCCAGGGCATATCCTTCTTCCCGCGCCGAACGGCATCATTCTCACTCCGGTCACCCCTGTTATGTCGGCGTCTTCGCCGCCGGTGATGAACCGGTCTGGGTCGAATTTCTCCGGGTTTGACCACAGGTTTGGATCCTCTCCGATGGCTGGAAGGAAGATCTCGATGTTTGCGTCGGTAGGGATGTCGTATCCTGCGAGTGTTGTTGGCTCTGTCACTGCGTGCGTAAGAGTGAAGAACGTCGGCGGATGCTTGCGCAAGACTTCTTTCACTATGGCTTGCAGGTATGGCATTTTCTCGACGTCCTTTTCATCTACCTTTTTGGATCCGACTGTGTGAGAAATTTCGTCGAACAGTTTTTGTTGAATTTGTGGGTTCGCTATGAGCCTTGCGATACCCCATTCAACGGCGGTTGCTGTGGTGTCTGTGCCGCCGTTGAGGAACTCCGAGCAGAGTGAGACCAATTCTGCATGATTAGGTCCGGATTTCCTTCCTTCGACTTTGAGATCGAAGAGGGTGTCTAGGTAGGAAAACGAGGTCGCTGTGTGGTCCGAACCTGGGTTTTGGATTGCTCGTCTTCGTTGTTCAACGATTGGGACTAAGAACTCAAGCTGTTCCTTACGAACGCTCAAAGCCTTGTTCCTCTGTTTTGAGAAGAAAGGGCTCAGAATTGGGAAGAAATCATCGATTCTGGGGTCCAATGTGATGAGAACGGATTTCATGACTTGATCTATCTTCTCTATTGTTTTTTCATCCATTTCGAGTCCAAAACACATAGCTACAAGTATGCAAAACACAGCAAACCTTGCATTTTTTAGAACCCAAACAACCCCATCATTGGCCTCTGCTTCGGCTTTGAGCCTACTGATGAAGCTGTCCATTGCGTTATCTCTTACACCTCGAAAGTCTTTAATCCTGCTGGAGCTAAGCATGTTCTGCACCATGTTTTTTCTGAGCGACCTCCAAACTGGACCATAAACTGCTGCATTCACAGTGAACTTATTGGCACTGAAGATGTTCCTTGTAGGGTTCTCGGGAGGCCTAGTGGCATAAACTTTACCCTTTTCAATCAGAGCTTGATGGGCCAACTTGGCATCGGTGAGGATGATCATTGTTCGTGTACCCATCTTGAGAGTGAAGATTGGACCGTACTTTGGTCTGAGTTCTTCAACATATTCAAAGAAGAGCTTCCCAGAATGAGCCACTTGAAAAAGATTCCCAACAATAAGCGATCCAGGGGGACCTGGAGAAAGATTGAGCTTTTTGGATTTGGATTTGTGGGTGAGCAAGAAAATGAGGCCAGAGAAGAGGAAAGCCAAGAGGGTGAAGATGAGGTTGTAGTAGGAGGAGGAAGAAAGATAAGATGTTAAAAAAGAGAGGAGTGCCATTTTTGAAAAGGGGATGGAGAAGAAAATGAAGGAAGAGATGGAGGATTAAGTAAAGGGGAGGGTATAAAAATGGAAGGAGCATGAAATTGCTGGTGACATTAATTAAAGTCACTTTCAAAGTGTGCCACCAGAATGGACAGTGCCACAGTGGTGGTTGTGAGGCAAAGTATAGACGTATAGAGCCCATACTAACTGTTTGTTTCTGCAAATGTGAAGGTAAGAAATTGTTGGGGGTGTCATAAAGAGTTGAATTAAAGGGTCATGGATGTTGGTGAATTGAATGCTTTTCAGTCTTCACCGGTGATTGAGCTTTAATTATGTTAGTTTTCCTCTTGAATTTTCAGAGTCATAGAGTCAATTTTGGCTCATTCATGACCTTTTTGTGCTTAAATTGTGATTAGGAGTTGTTGAATTGGATTAATGTAATTTTAGGGTCATA
>JANTPZ010090636.1:0-26600 GCA_025593235.1 Vachellia pachyceras | reverse complement strand
TTTCAGGAAGAGAAGGTAAACAAGCTCTAAAATCTTAACTCTCTCCTTTATGCACACAACTTACTTATATGCATTTAATTCCCTTCTCCATCAAAGGGATATTTTATACATTTTATGAGAAGTTTGAATGACTTTCTTTTCATTGCAATATATGTTACCTTCTTTAGAATTCAATTGTAATAGAATCAGATGTGAATGATTTCACACGAGACTGGAGCGACTCTGAAGTTGCGTTTCCCTGTTGAGCAAAAAATACTTTGATGGGGACAACCCCTAATGCTATATATTTCCTACACGTAATAACCACAACACAACCAAACATGGCTAGGTTCATTTTCTGTGCCCCACCAAAAAGCAAGAAAAAAAGATTGAGTCAGCCCCCACGAAGCTTGCACGAGGATACGACGAATCATAACGCATTTCATATACATATATATAATCTGAGAGAACTAATTGCGTCATTTCAATGACCACTCCAACATTAAATATAAGTGTTTGAACTAATTTATTAGTTACATTATTTATTTATAATAAATTTATATGAATTAAACCGTGTAAAGTCCTCTTAGAAATGGTAAAAGAAGACCCAAGTGTGCATTCTTGATGAGGTTGTAGGGAGAGATCTTTTGGTTATTAATCTATTAAATTATATGGTTCATGATAGAGCGCAATGCCATCATCTAGAGCTTGTTTGGATGTAAGGTTGAAAATAGCTTTTACAGGTTCCGAGGCAAAACCTAGGTTTTGGATAATAGATTTTGGAAAATAGCTTTTACAGGGCAAAATCTAAATTTTGAAAAGTGATTTATATTTGGAAAGTTATTAGCTTTTACGGATTCCGAGACAAAAAAGTGGGTAGGAAAGAGGAAAGTAAGAAAGAGAAAGAGAAAGAGAGAGAAGTAGGAAAGAGAAAAGATGAAAAGGTATGAAAGAGAAAACCTAGGTTTCAAACTGAGGTTTTGTAACCAAAATAGCTTTTAGGAAAAAAAATTTGCTTGGACAAAACCTCAGTTTTGAGGTAAAACCTAGGGCTCGTTTGGTTTCAATTTTTCGAAACCTAGATTTCAAACCTAGGTTTTCTCTTTCATACTCTCTTTTTACTACTTTTTCTCTTTTCTCTTTCTTACTTTTTCTCTCTTTCTCTTTCTTACTTTCCTCTTTCCTACCCACTCTTTCTTACTTTTTTGCCTCGGAATCCGTAAAAGTTAAATATAAATCACTTTTCAAAACCTAGGTTTTGCCTCAGAATCTGTGAAACCTAGGTTTCAAATCTAACTCCCAAACAAGCTCCTAGATTTTGAAACCAAACCTAGGTTTCAAAAGTGATTGCCAAATCAGCCCTTAATCCATATAGCCGACCTCATCTAGTGGGACTAGGCATTGTAGGTAGTTGTTGATTGTGTTGTTGTATTTATTAATAATAAACTTATATTAGTTTTCTTAAAATGCTTCTTACTCGTTCTCATTCAAAATTAAACCACTCTCATTGATGAAAATATCCTCTAGTATATATAATTAATATAATTGTTTGAGGTAAGAATTATAAATTTGTGAAATAAAATGGACTAAAGTATTATGGTAAAAGTAAACCAGTTAACTAATGCTTGCATTTAGGACTATAAAGAGAGCATTACATGTTTACTGAAATACACTTTTTTTTTTTGCCAGTAATGTAAACTTCATTGAAACAAAATCAATGTGATTGTTTGACAATCCGTTTGAAAAAGTTAAATACCCGTTTAACAGTGTTTTTCTACAAAAAAAAAAAGATAATCACATCCACATATTTATCTCAACTTACGTAAAAGTACTTTTCCACCGCATTGCCAAATGAGCCCAATTTGTGATGAGAAAATAGACTCTTGATAGATAAGATAAAATGGAAAATACACATTCTTCTCATACCACTCTTTTGATACGTAACCAAAATGGTTTTGAAAAATTACCAAACCAAATGGTTAAGTAGGTTTAGTTTACAACACTTTTGACCTAATTTTCCTTTTAGTTTTTTTTTCTCCTGTTTTCTTTTTCCTTGGTACGATGTAACCATGTAGCAACTTGTATGTATATATAAAGAAACAAAGCATCAAAATCTTTTGCAATGAATAATAATGTATTGTTCCTCTACACTTACAATTAATTCCTTTGCATTATATAATTAGGTCATGGTGATCCATTTTTATATAATTTTGTTCTTCTAATTATTTCTTTCTCCAGATCTTCTGCTCCTCCCACTTCTTCTACTTCCTGCACAATCGTAACCAATTATCTGTTAACTTATTTTCCACCCACAATTCATTTTCTTTTCTTTTGTTTTTAGCTTTATTTTTCAGCCCAATTTATTTAATATTTGTTAAAATAAATGAAAACTGAGAAGTAGATGTCCTTTCAAATGCAGACAATGTGATGCTAAAATTATTGTACTTCCTATCCAATCAATTAATATTTATACATGCATAAATGATTTGTTAAAAATAAACTTGATCATATTAGAACTTGTTTGGATGTAAGGTTGAAAATAGCTTTTACAGATTCCGAGATAAAACCTAAGTTTTAGAAAATAGATTTTGAAAAATAGCTTTTACAGATTCCGAAGCAAAACCTAGGTTTTGAAAAGTGATTTATGTTTAGGAAGTTATTAGCTTTTATGGATTCCGAAGCAAAAAAAGTGAGTAGGAAAGAGGAAAGTAAGAAAGAGAAAAAAAGTAGGAAAAAAGAAAGAGTAGGAAAGAGAAAACCTATGTTTCAAAATCTAGGTTTCAAACTGAGGTTTTGTAACCAAAATAGCTTTTGGAAAAAAAATTTACTTGGAAGAAACCTCGGTTTTGAGGTAAAACCTAAGTTTTAAAATCAAACATAGGTTTCAAAATCTGTTGCCTAACCAGCCCTTAGTCTTTTGCTGGGTAACTCAAAAATTAAGTGTTACATATATAGATTGCTTCAAGAAATGCAGTTGTAATTACATAAATCTCATTTTTTTTTCAAAAAAGAAAAAGATAAACCTATCCTAAACTTTGTAATAATTGAATTGCTGTTGCTGTTGTTGGTGTGTGTGTGTAAGCTGATGAAAACCTCCATGTAAAGATTATTACAAAAAAGTTGTACATTTTATTAAATTCACCAAGACTTGTTATTTAGATTCAAAATATACACAAAATATAAATAAGATTCAAAATATACACTTTGGCAAAAAAAAAAAAAGATTCAAAATATACACAAACACCCTCTAGCAAAAACAATCAAAAGGAAAAGGGAAAAAGGAAAAAAAGGTTGAGTTTGCTTGATTTAAAAAAAATTAAGAAAGATATGTTTAACTTATTTTTTTACAAAATACATTTGTATAAATTATAAAAAATTGAATGAATTCTTTATAATTAAATACAATCTTAAACGGGTTAAAGTAATTTTTTTTGTTTTTAAGGATACCATTCTCAAAATTTAAAAATAGAGGATAAATTTACGTACATTAAAAAAACCATCCCAAATATAATGAAATAAGATGAATTGAGACATTATTTTGTAAATACATACAATTTTGCAAAGAAATAGCCCGCTTCTTTCTTTAGAAGAGATGGAAAACATGCTCAATATGATTTCATTGAATGGTTGACCCAATAAATAATTCAATGAAAAAATTCTTTTATATATATGTATATATATGTGAGGAGTAATGAAATTATTAATTTACTCATAATCATCAATACCATCAATATATCTACATAAAAACTATAAAAAAACTCTATTAAAAGAAAGAAAGGAAAAAGAAAAATGCAGGGGTAGCTATAGCTTACCTTTGGTCCCAGAAATAGCCCATATGGTACCCCATCGAATTTGTCTGTATGGTGGAGCTGAAGAATCAGACACACAACAAAGAATGTGAGATCTTTATCCCAAACAACACAACACGCAATTTTATTTTTATATTTTAATAAAAAAATACAAATAAATATCAATTTTTTTTTTTTGCCAAGAAAATAAATATCAATTTGAATGCTTATTACTGCTGCATAAATCACTTACATGGTGAGCAGCGGCCACCCTCCTGAAGTAAGGCACATTGGCAATGGGCCCCACAGGGAATCTCTTGTGCACCAAACCGTCGTGCACGAACATGTAGGCAATCCCAAACACGGTAATTCCCAAACCCTACACAGTAGACGATAATATCATTCCATTGAATGTTTCGGGGTAATTTCGACATTTCACGTTGGACATAGCAAATCCCGATTATACCGTTAAATTAACGTGATTGACAATTATTAATCAGAGATTCGGGGAAGATGATTTGCGTTGGGTTGGTACTTAGTACTTACAGCACCGAAGCACAGCCCAGGGATCAGACCCTTGTGGAAGAACCCGTAAGAGAGAAGAGCTATGGCTGGCACTGCGTTTATAATTGCGAACACGTCGTTTAGCTCGAACGGCCCTTCCCTCGCCCTATGGTGCGACTGTAAATTCAAGTTCAAGTTTCTCAGAGATTTGGTTGCTGAGAATTTGATAAGGGAAATTCAAATTAAGAGGATAAGGATTGGGACTATCTTGTTGCCTTTTGAGTATATTGAGTAATTGAATAGAGAATTGGAGAATCGATTGACGAAGAAGAAGAAGCTAACCTCATGCATATGCCATAAGGAGGCATGCCAGAGAGATCGATGAGCCCATCTTGCCCAGAATTCCATTCCAACCTGAAAAAATTTTACAAAGATAAATTTAGGGCCCAGATTTCGTGAAGGACGAAGTTAATTGCAAATTCTTAAGCGTTGAGTGATGATTTGGGGAAGAAGAAGGAACTCACAGCGGCGCCAACGGACAGAGCAAATGTACCAAACATTTCAGACCAGGGCACCTCTCCACCCTACTCGGATTAAACCCCAAACGGAAAGGAATTTCAGAAACAAATTAAACGCACAGCAATGTGGAAAATTAAGCTAGAGAGATTCTCAGAGAGTACGAAAGAAAGGTACCTCCATTTGCCACCAGAATCTGTAATAAACAGCCATGATAGCCATGGACGTAACTCCGAAGCTGGACATCACAGCCGCGATGAGATAAGTAAACCTCTCCGATTTCTTCCTGGCCAATCTCTCTGCCATGCGAACTGATACGGCTTCTGAATCGGCTCGATTATCAGGTTCTTGCTCTTCGTCGGCTTCGATCTGGATGCTACGTTTGGGATCCTCCATGAGGACACAGACGGTGAAGGAGGTCAACCGAGGGCTTCGACAGGTTACGGTCTGACGAGGAAAACATCTCAAAGAAGAGAAGAGAAGCGGTGGAGCGGCCTTGGGGAGGGGGCCTGAGGTGTCGAAGAAGCCGATGGGCTTCAAGGTTATGGCGGCGGTGAGTCCTGCCGCCATAGATGAGAGCTCGAAGCTTTGATAAAGAGGTGGAGTGGGATTTGCGTTTTTGTGAAATGCCGAATGCGTGTGTGGGATGGGAGAGAGGGAGAGGGGGAGAGAGATGTGTGATTGTGAATGTTGGAGAGAGGCCTTTTATAGCAGAAGCTACTTAGACCACAACTTCATTTCATTCTTCTTGAATAGGGAGTATGACTACTATGCGGGTGCGTGAATGTATGTGGACTCATTTAGAATTAAAAATTAAAATTAAATGCCCAAGTGAGGGCACCAATGAAAAAAAAATTAAAATTAAATATTAATGCGTAAAAAATAAATAAAGGCGTGCAATTGCGATCGAAACAAGTGCCATGAATCATTAGCTTAAATTACAATCAAGCCAGGTTTTGTTTCTTGAAAATATAAAAGTTGACTAAAGGTTTGTTTGGAAGTTATTTTAAAAATAACTTTTACAAAGGTAAAATTTAGATTTTGAAAAATAGATTTTGAAAAATAACTTTTATAGATTTCGAGGTAAAACCTAGGTTTTGAAAAGTGATTTATGTTTGAGAAGTTATTAGCTTTTACGGATTCCGATGCAAAAGTGGGTATGAAAGAGGAAAGAGGAGAGGGAAGAAAGAAAAAGTAGAGGAGAGGAAATAGAAATAAAGAAAAAGTATGAAATAGAAAAGAGAAAGAAGAAGAAAAAAAATAGGAAAGAGAAATAACGAAAAAATAGGAAAGAGGAAAGAGAAAAAAAAGTAGGAAAAGTAGGAAATAGGAAACATATATTTCAAAACCTATATTTCAAACTATATTTTATAATCAAAATAGCTTTTTTATAAAATTTTTGTATTTGGACAAAACCTAAGTTTTGTAACCAAATCTAGGTTCGGGAAATAGCTTCCAAAAAGCCTCTAATTTAAAGATACTATTTCGTACTTTTTAAGCATTATTTTATAGCATCAAAGTTTAATAAAAAAATTCTTGAATTCTTAATATACTTTTATAAAGGCATTGAATTTTTGGTATTACATAGCTCTTAAAAATGTATTGAAACTTAAACAGAACCATCCAAGTTAAAAGGGAAATTAAAAATCTGGTCACCTAAGTGATTTGATATGATCCAACGCAAAAGGACTCTAACTAAGGTGAGCCCCAAGTAACTCAGAGCAATCTGATCATCGGATAATTTGAGGTAACCTAGGGTAACCAAAGTCAAACTTATCTTTTAAAATAAATTAGTAATTTTTTATTTTTAGTTTTAATGGATTGAATTACCCTTAATTAGATCTACATTGCTTTGATTTTTCACCATTTTGAGGTTTTATTACTCTTTTAATTACTAAATCACACCACCATTTGCTATTAATAACTATGTTTTAGTGTGTTATTGTTTGATGACTTCATATCTTTCAAGTATTATATGAACAAATATATATATTCACGGTTGTATTTTGTTATTGTTACAATCAAAAGTATGTATCAAATATTATTATAAGAATTTGTTGATAATTAAATATGAGTATTTTTTAAAATTATATTATTTTGATATGACCAATATTTTTGAAAGTTAATTTTAATTTAACCCACTAACTCTTCATTTATTGTCTCTATAGGTTCAGATGCAGTCCAAATTTTAATAGCTTGCTCTTTATTGTTAATATCTCTAATCAATTGAGTGATATATTATAAGCACCAATATAATAATAAACAAAGGAAATTAAGTAATGAGTAAGTAGGAAGGTCAAAAAAACAAAATTACGTAAAATGTTGCAATATTATGTAGTCTAATTTTGACTAACATTGTCCATTAGATTCCATGGATGTGGATCGGTGAAGTATTACCTTAATAATCAAAATTCATAATAATAAACATATTTTCCAAACATTTATTTAGTGATTAAATTATAACAACCATACCTCTATTTTATATCAATTTCTGATTGAAGGCAATTTAATATTTTGATATATTTATGTTTGATGCAATGCTAGGTCTAATAATATAATAATAGTAAATTGTGATTTCATGCTTTATATAATATTTCATTTAAAGGAAAAAAATGGTGAGCTCAGCTTATAAATACCACACCTCTTTAAAAATTGTATATATGTGTATATAAATTAAATTATACATTTAATCTTTTATTTTTGCATTATGTTTCATTTCAATTCATTAAGTTTATAAAGTGCAGTTAAGTTCCTAAATCTTAACATCCTTAGTTAGATTATAAAAATACTAACCCATCAAATTTAAATGGTCACTTTGCAATTAGACTCTAATAAAAAACATAAATGCATTTTGGTTTTAATGTAATATTTTTATGTTGGAAAAAATAATATTTTATATTTAAAAACACACTATACAAAAAATAAAAATATTTATATTTTGTCAACATAAAATTATTTTTCTGTCTGTTTCGTTTTCAGTTTAAACCAAACTTGGGTTTTCTTATGGTTTAATTTTCATTTAAATATAAAAGTATATTGCTTTTCAATATAAAAAAGGTTATATTAAAAGGATTAAAAGCAAACAACGTAAATTAATTTATAGGACTAGGAAAATTAATTAAATTATTTATTGGAAACAAAATGTATATAAATAAGTAAATTCCTTTTTTGACCTTGTTACTTAGTTGATAACAACACACACTAAAGATTAAAAATTCAAGACCTAAAATTTTTGGCTATTTTCTGGTAATATAATTTAATTTTTATAAATAAAATTTGAAAAATTATAAATAATTACATAGTTATTGAAGCGTGTTGGCAAAATAAACACTGCACACGCATGGTGATTGAAGCGGCTATTCAATAAAGCCGTGTTCTTGATGTTGGCAGGCCACGAAACGACAATCTCATACGTACAGCTCGCGATTGGTTACTTAAAACGACGCAATTCTTGACTAAACTTGTGTCGGTTACATCATATTCGACCTATGAAACGGCACGATTTTTATTGGTCCCTTCCCGGGGATAGGTTCTACGAAGCCTGTCCTGAAGGAATTGGCTCGGCACATTAATTCCCAAAAATTAATCGGTGGCCAACAATTTAAATTATTGGCTAGAATACATATTTAGTTATATAAGCTTATATCAAATTTTTAGTTTAGTTTTTTGTGTTTGTAAAGTGTATTTTTAATCCCTTAAATTTAGTATGGTTAGTTTTATTAGCAGAAAATACCGACTTAATAAATTTGAATGGTGACGTATCATACTTATAATTAATCCTCTAATATAATATTTATATTTCAAAATTAAAATATTAAAATATTAAATTTCATATTTTATTTTAATTTCAATCTATTAAATTAGTTGCATAGCCAACCTTTTCTATTAACTATGTTAAAATTAAAAGACTAAGAATACATTTAGATAAATGGGTAAACTGAAACTATATTTAGTTAAATGATTAAACTTATGTTTTAACAAAATTGTAAATATATCACCAATAGTAATGGGATTGAACAAGAGAGTTAACAATTCAAAATTTGTAAATAAAAAAATCATACAAAGAATGCTTTCCCTTATTTAAACACAACGATACTTGAATACTCCAATTAATAGTCATACTACTACGAAAAGTCATATAAAAGCTATAATTGTATTGTCTTAATGCATATTTATGTTTTGATAGTTAAGTTTCATGTAATGCTAGGTCTGATATATAATTATAATAAATTGTGACTTCATGCTTTACAGAGAATTTCATGTGATTATTTGGAGGAAGTAAGGCTTATAAATACTTCATATTTCAATAAATTTTTTGTGTGAACCAACTTGCGAGTATTTTAACTTCAAAAAGTATAAAGTGTTTGTGTAAATTTAATAAAAGATTAATTTAAAAGAGATTTCAAATCGTCAACAGCAAAAAAAGGAATCTAAAAGCTTATGAATGTAGCGTAAGATGGAAGATGACATTGTTGAAATAAAGTAAGAGCTTAAATGAATCATAATCTAAGAGTAGCAGAGCGAGAAATAGAGGATAATAAGCAAAGGATGTCAAACAAGTGTGTGTAATGTGAGATACAATAGAAATAAATAAGTGGTCTTTGCCATATGTTGCATGTTTATTTGTCTAATGGCCTCGTGAAATCTAGGGGTAGACATTGGATCTGTAGATCAAACTATCTAGCCCAAAATCTGGGGATGTCGAAGACAAATCTAACTTGATGGGAGCTCCAAGTGTCACCTCTTTGTCTGAGCATTAGACCTTAAATTAAATCATATCTTCCCATGGGCTTGTGGACTGGGCCTTAAACTAGTTTGACCCCAAGTCATTTTTTTGGAAATACAATAATCCCCACTCTTTCTGTTTATGCCCCATAGATAAGAAGAGTAAGAGTCCGCATGTCACTCCCACCGCCCCTGTTCCGTCTGCAGGGAAGTTGTCAAGCCCTGCTTTATCTGTTATGCTTATACGTCTAAAGGGTAAGGTTGTGGCTGAAGCGTTGAAGGAAAGGAAGCTCCTGAAGGTGAGTTGACTGGGTCTATAGTCATGGAGGTCCTAGCCATTGTGTTGCTGCTAGTGGGTGCCTCAAAGGCTACTCTATGCTCTGTAACCTTGGTAAAGGCATCAGTCTTATAAGCATTTGTTATCATCCCAAGTAACTTTGGTCAAGGCATCAAACATGATGGTTCTAAAAAATTCAAATAAGTGCAAAGATACATTAAAAGTAAAACCTTTTGAGGTAAATAGTGTTCAAGCTTCTGGGGACATGCCACCCATGTATGTTGCTTAGTTTGTGGGCGCCTTTCTCTAAGATGCTAGTTATCTGGTGAGGACCTTCATGTGTTGGTTTGAGTTTTCTGTTGTCGCGTTTTGGGTGCCCTGGAAGACTCCTTTGAGCACCCAATACCCTAACTTTGAATTGTCTAGCACATACCTTTTCATTGCAATTTCTGACTATCTTCTGATGGTGTGAAGCCATTGCAATTATCAGTTGCTCTTGGCTCTCATCGATAAGGTCTAATTGGTTGCATAAACCAAGTTGATTAGACTCTTGATCTATCCAAGTGTATCATAGGGATGGTAGACTCGATTTTGACGGGAATGACTGCCTATGACTCGTAACAATCGAGAAGGGTATTTCACCTATCGCTGTCCTTGAAGTCTTACGATATGCCTAGAAGATGGACGGTAGTTCCTCCACCCATCTTCCTTTTGCCTTGTCTAAACTCCTTTTGAGGGAGTTGATCAAGATTTTGTTGCTAGACTTAGCATGTCCGTTAGATTGGGAGTTCCTAAGAGTAGATAAGTGGAGCAGTATCCCCTAATTGTGATGGAAGTCACAAAATCATCTCCTAATGAACTGCGATATGTTGCCGTATATATCTTCATGGGTAGACCAAACTAGTAGAAAATGTTTTTCAATAATAACTCAACTACCTCACCTTCTTTGACCTGTGTGTAGGCTTTAGCTTCCACCTACTTAGTTAAATAGTCCGTTAACACGAGCATGTAGACGACCCTCCTCGGGGCCATGTGTAGCTTGCCAATGATGTCCATCCCCCAGTTCATGAAGGGCCACGCTAGTGCAATGGCATGTATCTTTGGGGGATGATAGGTGATATGGCTAAAGTGTTGGCATATGTCGCTGCGTCTAGCCATGTTTTAAGTGTCTTTCTTGTTGTCGGGTAGGATATCTTCCTATAAATAGTTAACCAAAGGGGTTCTCTAGTCCTATGTTAGATAAAGTAGTACCTGACTTTTGTTAGATGAATGGAAATTGTAAATGAATCACACAGACTGATTCGATTTCGCCAGGATGTTCAGTATACTTTGATGGGCATCAATCCACTCTTGCGACATGGTAGCCAATGCATTACCTCAGCCTCTCGTATCATGGGCTTTAGACCAGAGGGACAGATTGAACTGGGTCTATTCTTGTCATATCTACATGCAACCAGGTGAAACAATCTTTATTTATAGATAGAAAGGTTAAAATCATGTGTCTAGTGGCTGGAGACTAATATGCTCTCATATGGACTTTGTGTTTGTGTAATTATCATCTAGAAAGAGCTCCTCTAGCCTTTCTTCTATTAGAGCTTCTTTCTTGTCTCCCAGGGAGGGATGTTGTGATTACTATACTGACGCGCCTTTATAAGATTTCAATGACACTTAGTAATCTCTGTAGATCTAGTTCCCAACAATCTGTCTTAACTCCCAAGGTATGTAAAATTTGAAGACTCAATGGAGGGTAAATGGGATAACTTTCATTTGGTGGATTCAAAGTCACCCCAGGAGGGCATCGTAGGACAAAGGCAGTCTATGACTTGATATTTTACTAGTACGTTCCTCTCAACTGCAAATGTCAAGAGTGTTATCTTCCCTACTGTGTGATCAGGGGCCTCATTCCCAACATGATAGTCTCCCGAGTCCAAGCTAGGATCATCTACCGGGTCCACGCAGGATCGTCTATTGCGATCATGGTAGGATCATCTACCAGGTCCACAATAGGATAGTCTACCAAGTCCACAATAGGATTGTCTACCATGTCTATGGTAGGATCATCTACCGTGTCTAAGGCAGGATCATCTACTGAGTCCACACCAGGATAGTCTAACATGTTCAACAACATCATCTACATAGTTTATAGCAAGACGGTCTACCGAGTTCACTACAAGACCATCTAACGAGTTTATAGCAGAACCACCTACCACGTTCCCAACAAGACCATCTACCGGGTTCACAACATGACCGTCTACCGGGTTCACAACATGACCGTCTACCGGGTTCGCTATAGGACCATCTACTGTGTTCATGACAGCATTATGGTTACCCTCCAAGTTTAGTAGCTTCATAGTGGGATGCTCCCCTAAGGCTCTACCGGGTTGGAATGTCTTGGACTTAATCCTAACAAAGTCGAGAGATTAGATGAAGGAATGGAGGACGTTTCATTACTTTCTGTCTAAATAGCAATTAAGGAGACAAAGCCTTCATGCTTTTATCTAACAGGGTGCGGTAAACGTGTCTAGGGTGATGTCTTTGGATTAAGAGTGTCTTTCGACATTGGAGCAACTACTAGGGGTGGTACATTTCCGAAGAACTAGTCGATTTCCCTATCATGGTTAGCAACGATAGAATGCACAAAATGAAAAATGAAGAAGATTAATGCAATAGTGTTTTTAGAAAGCTACTATTGAGTCCCACAGATGTCACCAAACTGCATGTGCAAATTTCAGTAAAAGATTAATTTAAAAGAGATTTTAGATCGTCAACAGCTGAAAAAGGAATTTAAAGACTAATGAATGTATGTAAGATGGAGGATTGAGATTGCATTAATGAAATTGTTGAAATATAGCAAGAACTTGAATGAATCATAATATGAGAGTAGCATATCGAGAGAGAGAGAGAGAGAGAGAGAGTAATAAGATATAGAATGTCTAAAACGTGTGTACAATGTGAGATATAACTGGAATAAATAAGTGGTCTTCATCCTCTGTCACACGTCTAGTCCATCTAACGAACTCCTAAAATCTATGGGCAGGCGTTGTGTTTGTAGATCAAACTGTCGATACTGAAATCTGGGGCATGCAGAAGACAAATCTAACCTACTAGAATCTTTACATATCCCTCATTGTCTGACCATTGGACTTTCAGTCAAGTCATGTCTTCAGATGGGCTTGCGGACTGGGCCTTAGACTGGTATATCGCAGCCCAAAGTCATTTTTTTGGGCACACAGAAAGTTTGAATTTCAGAAAGTGCACTTGTTGGTTCATATATGAGCAACTTGTTGGTGCAAACAGTAAGTTCAAATTTCAGAAAATAAGTTTTTTAGCCTCATATAGGAGTAACTAACAAGACGTCGGTTCAAATGTTGAGTAGTCTTAACCCAAAAAGAGAAGTAAGTTTGAATTTTGAAAAGTAAATATTTTAACTTCGGATAGGAGTAATCAACAAGATGTCGATTCAAATGCTTAGCAGCCTCAACTTGAAAGAAAAAAAAGTAAAAGATGATCACATGGATGAATGACGATTTATAGATCTTGAAGAAAAAAGTAAAAGATCATTATGGAAAAAGTAAAAGATGGTCACAAGGATGATTGAGATTTATTTTAAATTCATAATACAAGAAAAATGCTGGAGATTTCACTAAGGGCAATTTAATATTTTGAATTTATATTTTAATATTTGATATTTCTATATAATTACAGTTTTATGGTTTTTTAAAATAAATACTATTTTTATTCTATTTCTTTAATTCTATCATATATACATAATTCATAATTGTGATTGATCATACTTATCTTTTCTAAGTAAAGTATTATCGTTTTACATTGAAATTCCTTAAATTTGTAGAGAGAGGTATTTTTTATGAGCAATTCGATGGATTTAAAATTTACTTCACTTTCAAATAACGTCATTCGAATGAGCCCTATGCACATTCAAATGAATGTCAAATCTGTGAACTTTCTAGACTGTTGTTATTAACTACGATTTAGAAAGTTCACTTTCTAAACCGTATTTCCTCAATACGGTCTAGAAGGACATACTTCAACATCATTTGAATGAGCCCTATGCACATTCAAATGAATGCCACATCTATTAACTGTCTAAACCGTTGTTATAAATTACGGTTTAGAAAATTCACTTTATAAACCATATTTCCTCAATACGGTCTAGAAGGAAAAACTTAAACATCATTTGAATGAGCCCTATGCACATTCGAATGAATGTCACATCTGTGAACTTTCTAAACTGTCGAATTGCATAGAAAAAATACCTCTCTCTACGAATTTAAAGAATTTCAATACAAAACGATCATACTTTACTCGGAAAAGATAAGTATGAACAATCACAATTATGAATTATGTGTATATGATAGAATTAGAGAAATAGAATAAAAATAAGGGAAAATTAGAATAAAGGATATAGAAAAATAATATTTATTTTTTAGTAGAAAACTGCATAACGTTAACTTAATCAAACAAGTGAAAAAGCTTTACGACGCTAAGTTCCATCACCACCTACCTCATTCACGGAAGCTGGCGGTTGACAAAAAACACAAAAATTCCCTATAATATCATGAGCTAATTTAGCAAGATGGTCAGTATCAGTGTTGTCCTCCCTAGGTACATGTTCTGTCAGTTCCTGTTCAACAAGGCTCTGGCTTCAAAAATAATGTCGATCAACAAATGGTCCATCGTGCAGCCACGCAGTAGCAAATTAATCGCCTCAATGGAATATGACCAAACTTCAACTGTACGAATTCCCCTATTCCAACACAGGTACAAGCCATGCATTATGCCTATCAATTCTGCAATTGCTACAGGCACATAAGTGAGCTTACAGCTATATCTACAGATCCAACTACCATCTTCTCCTTGGATTACACCACCACATCTACACCTCCCATAAGTATGAACGGAAGCGTCTGCGTCCAACTTGTGGAAGTCACTTCTATTATCAATATTGGTTCCCACTTGGCCTCTGGTTACATTATAGAAGGCAAACCTGGATTTGAGGTCCTAGTCCAGACATGCTCGAAACATATTGGAATGAGCATTAAGGTTCTTGTAACACTCCTTAACCTTTCCTTTAGCTTCATTTTATATCCGTTTGGAAGCACCTTTAGACCTTTAGTGACTTTGAGTAACCAAAGTGTGGAAGATAAAATTTTCAAGTTTAGGATTACTATTCACAAATTTTTGGGCCAACTTTGAAAATTCATAACTAATTCTAGAAAAAATCGAAATTGAGTGCTTCCAATTTCTATTTGAAGCTTAAAAGTTCCTATACATGGGAAAAATACTCATTGGGTTATTAACTTGCCCAACTGAAACAGTTTATTTCACAAAGATGTATTGTTCATTTGGTAATTTTTCATTTTTTTTAGGTTTTTCTGTGATTTTCTTCCAACTTTGGAACATCATAAATATTCGTAAAAAACTCCAAATCCAGTGTTCTTTAGCTCATTTTAAAGCTTGTAATATGAACTATTTTTCTGAAAAATTTGATCTTATTTGTAGTTCATTTGCCTAGTTTCACATCAATCCAAAGTTGCTAACTTGGTAAGCTGATTAACTTGCTTTCAAGAAAATTGACCATTTGAAATTCCTTCCTTTAGGCATGCTCATTTCTAAACCTCATTTGATCATGATTAATTAATCATTTAGGAATACTTAAAGCATGCTTTCACTACTCCTTAGCTATCATACATGTAGTGGTTTGGTTTACACAATTACAAAAATCTATAATCTTCAAACATACTTCACAATTTCTACAAACAAGATCATCATAATGTGCCACCTTCTATCACCATAAATCTTGCTCTTACCCTTGCTTATGCTTGTACCTAAAATGGTTAGTTGTGGAGGGTGAGATTTCAAAGAAATCCCAGTAGCAAACACTATAATAATATTTCTACATGCATGATTATTAAATCAAAACAGGTACGCCATGTAACAAGAACAATCAATAATGTATTCATCAAGCCAAGGCAATCATTGTATAACAATCATCATGCTTTCACACAATCAAAGTTTCATACAACAAACATGGCATTCAACACATATATATAATCAATGCAAAGTAGATGCCAAAGTTAGGAGCTTTGCTACCTTGTCCTCTTAATTCCCCCTTGAATTCGAAGCTCTCTTGTTAATCTTTTCCAATGATTTCTTTGGCATTTAAACTCCCTAAACATTACACAAAAACATAATCATTATTCTCAAGCCATCAACAAGACAAGAGAATTACAAAAAACACAACTTCCTTTCTCTTGCTCTTTTCAAGACCCTTAAAATTTCAAAATTTGTCTAAATGATTTCCAATGCTTCCCAAAACTTCTTCTAACTTATACCCTACACAATTTTTCCTTCTAAAGCCATTGGAAGTATCAAAATTATCAAAACAACATTCCTTCCCCAATTTCCAGACTTGGCCGAGACATACCCATGAATACTATAAACATGATTTTCCAACTTTTAACACTTATATCATCATATTCTTGTTTTCAAACTCATCTTTATGCATGGCAAAGCTTGAGTTTAACTTTCCCATGTCAAATAAAAATTTGGGAAGCATCTCCCCTTAAAATTTCATCATCCCAAATTTTACAAAATTCAAGAGCAAGTTCCAACAACCACAATATATACATCAAAAGGCTCCTTACAACACAAAGAGACTTTTACAACCAATCAATGGCTTTAAATCCCTCTCTTTTTTCACTTTGCTCTTAAGAACCGTAAGTATCCACACTTGAGAAAGAGAGACCAAATCAAAATTCCAATCCATGGAAGTTGTAGAGGAGGTTACAAGGAAGAATTTCATGTATAGCTTTAGGTGGAATCTCCTCTTACCTTGGATTTTCAAGAGCTCTTCTCCTTCTTCTTCATGCTTGGACATGGCGTCTTTTCTCTCCCAAATTCCAGCTGCAAAATTCGGTCCAAATGGAGAGAAAATGGAGAGGAGAAGGCTTTTATAAATTGCCTTATAAAATATGAATGGCTAGGATAAAGGCTTACTAATTAAGTTTTAATCCAAGGGTTGAGATTGTGCCACACATATGACATTTGCTAAGTTATTATTGGCTCCTTAAAAGTGGCAATCATTGCTGCACATGGAGAGGAAAATCTGTTTGGGGTTTGGTTACACTAACCAAATCAAATTCCATTCGGTTACTTCTACCGATTACACTTTCTACCGGTAAACATAACTTTATTCCGGTAATCTTTTTCTACTTTTCTGGAGATATTTTTATCTTTATTTAATCTCCATATTTCCCTCTTGAATATCATAAAATTATTATCCCCAAAATACCCCTTGATTTCCTCAAATTTTATAGGATTGTTTTATCCTGTCCAAAATTCCTGAAAACAAACAATCGGAGGGCAAAATACTTTTAGGGCTTTAAAAATTTCTACATTTTTCACTGATACTCTAGCCCTTTTTTCTTTTCCCAAAATGCCCTCTAGATTTTTCAAAATTAATTTTTGGAATAAATTATATTTCAGGAATTTTCGGGTCTTCTTCCTCATTTTCGGGAAAATCGCCTTAATCGTACCTTGGGCAATAATTTTATAAAATACTATAAAATTCACTGAATTTTTCTAAACTCTAGTTTTTGGTCTTAGAGAACTCCTGATACCTTAAATAATTATTTTCAATCATCAAATCTTTAAAATTCCATAAATCATCATCCAGACCGAATTTCAACAATCAGTCGAATCTCTTGTAATCAATGAGTTCCGCTCTATCTTTTGGGCATCTGTGACTTTTTCTGATATTTTGGTCAACTATTTGACTTCTTGACTTTGAGTTTGACTTTGACTTTGTCAAATGACCAAAATGCCCTTATGCTTTCTCTTAATGAACAATTGCCCTTACACTGTCTAACTTTTCTTAATTCCCATTTTGCCCTTGACTCTGTCGCCCTTGATCTTTTGTGTAATGACCTTTGCGTACTTTCCAGTAGGTCACTCATTCTGAGATTGCTCCAGGGTGAGCACGCTTAACTGCGGAGTTCTCATAAAATTTCTTCTACTGAGCCAGGTCTGACTTTGGGTTATTCAACCCATCGGCATCAACTTTTTTCGCTCTTTCTATCTGTGGGTTTTAACTTGACTTCCAACTACTGGTTTGGCCCTTTTTATCTAATGATCATATTGACCAGGATCTCTATTCCAATTTACAGAAAAATGGTGGATATTACATTTCTCACACTACACGAAATGGGGTATGATGAAGCTGTTTTGATAACTTTGGGCATAGCCTGGTGACCGCATTTATACTTAGACCTGAGTACTCTGACATATAAAGCCTCCCTTTTGTTCAAGATATTCCAGCATAGCTTCATTATGAAAGCTCATTTTTCTTACGGAGGTCACGAATTCCCAATCCACCATTCTTCTTGTCTTTAGTTACCATTTCCCATAAGACCAGGTGCGCTTTCCTTTCTTCTTTTTTACTACCCCATAAGAAGTTTCTGATACTCCTTTCAAAGTCTTGAATGAGCTTTCTCGGAAGAAGCAATGTTTGCATATGGTAATAAGGGAGAGTCAATAACATTGATCTCACCAGAGTAGCACAACTTGCTAGGTTAAGACAACTTCTCTTCCATCTAGCTAATTTCCTATGAGTTCGCTCAATGATTGGGGCGAAGGTAGCATAGGAAGTCCTTCTATGAATTAAGGGGATTCCTAAATATTTACCCAAGTCCCATGTCATGCCTACTCCCATTTGTTGACTAAGCTGCAAAGCCCGATTAAAGCAAACATTTTTAGAGAAACAAACTTTAGTCTTCAACTTGTTTATTTTTTGGCTATAAACACCACATAATTTGTTGAGACACTTTTGTATAGTATCCATTTGAAAAGACATGGCCTCTTCAAATAGGATCAGATCATTAGCAAAGAATAAGTTATATAAGGGAGGTCCTCCTGGGGTTAAATTTATTGGGCTCCATTCACCTTCTACAATTGCATCCTTTATTATATGATTCAACCTCTCCATACACTAAGTAAAGATATATGGGGATATAGGGTCACCTTGCTGAATTACCCTGGACGGATGGGATTCTCTCTTCGCTTCACCATTCAAAATGAGTATTTATTTTAAAGACCATAAAAACTGTAATTATATAGAAATATCAAATATTAAAATATTAAATTGCCCTTAGTGAAATCTCCAGCATTTTTTCTTATATTATAAATTTAAAATAAACCGTCAATCATCCTTGTGACCATATTTTACTTTTTCCTTCAAGATCTATATCCATATCATTAATAATTTGATATTTCTTTAAACATATTAATACTAGCATTTATCCATTTGTATAATCAATTTATCTAGTTTATCTTATTATCTTTTCAACGTGATATTTTTAACCAAGATAAAAAATTAAAATCATTTAATACCTTGTTTAAATTTTCAGGAAGATCAGGTGAGAAAAATAAAATATTATGTAAATAATGTTACTCTCATTTTTTTCATGATCTCGCTATCAACTTAAACTATTATAAATATGCATTAGTAAAAATAACAGTTTAAAAATAACTTATATTTATGAAATTT
The DNA here is from genome assembly GCA_025593235.1 of Vachellia pachyceras. NCBI lineage: Eukaryota > Viridiplantae > Streptophyta > Magnoliopsida > Fabales > Fabaceae > Vachellia > Vachellia pachyceras. The sequence goes on along the minus strand of JANTPZ010090636.1, from coordinate 7,246 downwards.
AAACAAGCACTAAAAAAAAGTGGCCTCCTTCACATTACCGCAACTTCTACTTCTATCACCAATAGCTTCAACCTTTCCCTATGGCATTGACAATGTTCAATAAGTGTACTTTTTCTCTATTGTAACTCTTGTTAAGAATCCAGATATTTATTAAGAAAATGATGTGTTTGGAAGCTATAAAAGCTTCCATTTTTCAAATCATAATGATCATTGGACATATTTCAATTTCAACTAAATAGTAAATATTAAACCAATAAAATAGTAGAATAATATATGTTGGTGTGACCTGCATTGTAAATACTAAATATATAAAATTTCCATTTGGACTTTCCTTCCAAAACTTTTCTTTGTTATGTGATGTGTGTTAGTGTAGGATTTGACCAAGAGGGTGGTGAATTGGTCACTTTTAAAAAATAAAAAACATAATCACATAATTAAAACAAAGTTACCGATGAAGTAGAGAGAAGATTGACACAGCGAATTTACCCTAGTTGACTAACCTACGTTCAATCCTTAGAGCTCTTCGGAGAATTTCAATCCACTAATCAACAACAAGTTAGGCTCACCAGGCCTTTACAATAGGATATCACTCACCCTTACACTTTTCACTAAAACAAAGTACCACACTCTATGTTTTTCTTGCTCGAATTCATCCTAATTGACTCAAGGCTCCAACCTTGTGTTTCTCACTGGTTTACAATAAAGACAGGCTATATAAACTCTCTTGAAAGAGTGGATATGTGATCACTGAAGTACAAGGAATGCATTGAATAAATTACAGAGAGGAAATTAGATGAAATGAATGTCAGAAGCTTTTCACAGTATGCGTCTCTTTTCTCTTCGTCTTGAATGCTTGATTCTTATCGATGGAAGCAACACGTTAGTTGTTAGACACAGTTAATGCACGTTACTTACAGCAACAATCATTCTGCTTCGTCATTAATATGGCATTAAATAAGACTTAAACCAATGGCAGCGATGATAGCATATGAGCATTAATGCTTTCTGTCGGAAGAAGTCTTTAGCCAGCATCATTCTTGTTTCAATAAGTTAACCATCTTACATTTATGAGAGCAGGTGAAATTCAAACGAGTTAAGCACAAATAAGGAAAGATTTTGTAGAGCGTAGGCATAGCTGTCAGATAAAGTAGTGCTCGAGTACTATGCTTCTATGCTCGATTGTTGGAATGACATATTTCAAAGAAAATCTCAATGCTTTTATTTATTGTCGGAGCACAAAAGAAGGTATTAGAAAATATGTCTCGATGCTTGAGTATTCAGTGAAAGCATTACATAAAACCTTAAGTCCAGAGGCACAATGCTCAAACATTGAGCTGCAGTGCTCGAGTGTTGGCATTGTGATACTTGAGCGCTGATACAAGTATTGCTCAAATTGCTTAAGTTTTGAAACACGATTTTGAGTATTGAGTCCTAATGCTTGTGTATTGGCAATACTTTAAATACTGTTTGAGCATTTTTGAAAGAATTGAGTTTGAAAACACTTTTTAATTTTGAAATTAGAGTAACATTATGCCAAACTTAAGAATTGCCACATCATCATTCATAATTCAAGTTTAAAACATTTACTAATTTCATAATTCCTACAAAACATAAAATACTGGATTTTGTTATTATCAAAACATGACATCAATAATGTGTGCCATCATTAATAGGGGCTTTTTTTCCAACACAAGTTTTTCTTCTATTTTATGGGAGATTTGAACTTGCTATCACATTTAGTTAAACAAACTCGAACTTTTTTCCCTACAAAAGCTTGTTTATTATCCTAATTTTATTTTTTTTAATTTTTTCAGAAAAAGTATTTCTAATTTTCCTCTTGATATCTTTTGTTAAGATATAACAATCATAATCTCATTAGACTTGGGAAAGGAAACAAATTCAAAGATACTTAAAATTAGTGAAGTTATTTAATTGCAAAATAATATATGTTGATTTTAGGGAAAACTAGACCCGAGTAAATAATATTTAATGAGAATGACAATGCAAATCGTATTTATTTAAAAAGATTAAATTATAGAATATATATATTTAAATATACTAAAATTTCCCATCCCAACCTCCTATATTCCCTCATACTTTCTCTCCACATTCTATTTTCAAAAACAAAAGTGATTTTTTTAATTTCATTAAATTAAATAATTTTTTCTCTATTTTTAAAAATTGCATAGATATTTTAATTAAAAATAAATTTATTTAATTTTAATAACATTGGATATATATTATAATTTATTATGTATGCTAAAAAAAGTTTGTATAGTTTATAAAAAAAAGATAAAATTTATAGATTTTAAATAAATAAAAAATTTGTATGACTTATTTTTGTTTTAGAAGAAAATTATGTGATTTTTTTTAAAAATCTATAATTTCAATAAAATTAAAAATAATTCAGATAATTTATTATATTTTTATGTAGAAGTGGTAGCTAATCTAAATATTGAATTAGTTCCCTTAAAAATACGTGTGTGTAAGACAAAAAATTATTATTGATAAAAATTTAATACAGTCATTAAGATTAGGAATTTATGATAAATCACAACATAAAAAACTATAAAAAATTTATAATAAAATTTCTTGTTTTGATTTTTGAAATATGAATTTTTATTTTTGATATTATATAAATAATATTTTATGAACCTTTTCAATAAATAATATTTTTTTAACAAATCATTCACTTTAATTCTCCTTTGATTTTATTAAAATATATCTGTTAACCATTTACATTAAAGACTAACCATTTTGACTATAACCATGTTTAATATGTGCAATTATAATTAGGATAATTTTTAAAAATAAAAATTTCATTCCAGTTGAAACATTAATCACTATCATTTAATAAAAACCTCAATCGTTTTATTTCTAGAAGTACTAAAACTCATTATTTTTTAAAAAGTTGAACAATCAAAATGAAAATAAAAACAAATTTAAGGGATGAAAGGATGTACCAAACCAAAAACATTTTATAAATGAAATCGAAGTTCCTTTTTAACATCACACATAAAAAAGATCGGTAGGCCATATTGGTTAACACGACTCATACGGCTGACCAATCAAATTTCTCAAACATTCTCCTTTATCAAATCAACACAATCGAAAGCTGACGTGGCCAGGTCACACTAGGCCATTTAGATAACGAACACTTTATTTTTTTTTTTCCCAAAAAATAACGAACACTTTATACAGATTACTAGACGCTGTATGAGGCAAACACCGCCCTTAATGGCATTTTAGTAATTTCGGAACCAAAGGAGGGCGAAAGTAGAAGCGGCGTGGAAGTGGGGGAGAGAGTGGAACGACAGATGTGAGAAGGAGAGTAAAGCAACATGAGGCTGAGGCATTAGGGACCATGAAACGACAAGCTCATGGAAAGCTTTAGAAAGCTAATGCTGTCGTAGACGTCCACGTTGCCTCCTCCTAGTCTCTAACTACCTACCGTTTCATAACACGTTGTCGCTTACGCCTTATTGGCCTTCGGTGCCCCTCACACGGATTGTCCTTACAGCTTCACACGTGGCACTGCCTTAGAGGGTCGACCCTCGGCTTTTGGTCCTGACCCAATTGCTAGTGCTGGTCGGTCAGTCACCTCATCTACCTATGTCCTTTGCGTTGCCTTTTCCTTGGGGAAAATTACTAAAAAGAGTCGAAGTTTTGATCATTTAAACAAATATCTTAAAAGAGAAAATTAATATTTTAATCTATCAAGTTTTGACTTAATTATAACTTAATCCTTAAACTATGACTCACTACAATTAAATTCCTATAATTTTAAAAATTTTATAATTTAGTCTAATAAATCATTTATATAATAAAAATTTAGTGATTAAATTATAAAATGCTTAAAATTATAGGAATTGAATTGCACTAAATCAAAGTTCAGGGAGTTGCAATCGAGTCAAAACTATAAGGACGGAGTAATATCGATTCAAAATTTAGGAATTAATTTGTGATGAGTCAAAATTTAGGGACTGGACTTGCAATCATATTAATATTAAGGGATTAGGAGATTAATTTTCTCGTTTTTAAAAGATTGTTAATGATGATAATTTTAAAAGTCTACGCTACGTGTCAAACCAGGAAGGCGAGCAGTTAGTGATTCTCATGGTCAAATTGAAGTGAGGTGGGATCGCAACATAATAATTAAATAAAAATTAATGAAAATACTATATGCGTACATAATAATGCATCATTAAGAAATAAATCTAATTGTGAATGTAATACCATATATACTAGTTTTTAATGAAATTACTGGTTAAAAAAATGTCGGAAAATATATTGTAAAGGGTAAAATTTTTTTATAGATGTTTTACTGTTTTTTTGTCGAACCCAACCTGACTCAATCATAATCCGTAATTATCATGAAGAGAAGGTTATTGCTAAACATACATAAGATAATTTAGTTAAAATAATGAAAAATTGTAATAAACAAAAATCAAACTAAATTAATTAGTTTGATCGATAAGCTGCTCAAAAGTTATAAATGGGCTTGTTTGTTGGAATGTCTAGAAAAAACAAACGCACGTCCAGTGTTTTTTCGTAAAACGAGATAATCTTCTTCAATATTTACATTAGTTTACGTAAAAGTAATTTTTTACTGCGTTTCCAAATGGACACATTATATCTAAGTTTTGATTCTAACTATGTTATATAACTTTGAATCTCAAACTTTACAGTATTATGCGTGTTTGGTAACTCTTTTTTAGGATTTAAAATGCATTTTGAACCCAAAAATCCGTTAGTTTAAAATTCTAACGTTTGATAACTCTTTCTTTTAAATATATTTTAAGGATAAAAACATATTTTTAACCGAATAAATGTAATATGAATTTAAGGTTCATCCACCGCTTATGTACATTCTCGATCTGAAACTGAACTCTTGAATTCTAACCCAAACTATGCATACAATAATTGAAGGCACTACGATCTGAAACAGAACTCTTGAATTCTATCCCTAACTATGGGTACAATAATTGAAGGCCCTATCTCCCTTTCTCAATTTAATATTTTCTATTAATTTCATAAACAGTTGAATTTAAGTTTTATTATAAATCAACTCAGGATTCGTTTGGAAACGTGGTAGAGAAGTACTTTTTACATAAGTCAAGATAACCATTGAAGAAGATTATTTTGTTTTGCAGAAAACATTATTGAACGTGTATTTACCTTTTGAAAATGTTGTTCCAAACAAACTTTCAATTTGACAACGTTGCTCCCTCCCATCCACAATATAGGTTTCTTATAGAAAAATGATTTTAACTAAAATATAAATCACTCGGAATATAATTTATGTTCATTTGATTCACATTGATTTTTAATAGGGACAAAAGTGGAAAAATATTTTAATTTATGATATATTAAATGAGTTAACTATATTTTTTGATTATTAGTTAATGTGATTATATTGTGAACAGGAGGGATGTGTAGTTTTCAATTGACAAAAAAAAAATCTTAAAAAATTCTAAACTCTAAATTTACAGAACAAATTATCATATAATTTAGTAAAAAGGAAATAATATCTCTTCTATCAATTCTGCGTTACTATTTTCCTTTTTTTTAAATTTAAATCTTGACAGATTATGTCTATATATCCAATTTATTAGAAAAAAAAGCTCCACAAAAATTATTATGCATTATGAAAGTACTAGAGGATATATATGCATTATACGCCAATAATGATTTGACAGTCAAATTTGGATTAATCAAAATTAATAAATGTTGCATGAATAAACATACAAGGACTTGGATATTTTCTGATGACAAGATGTAAAGTTTTTATACCAACTGCTGTTGATATATTTTATAATTTCAATTAAGAGATATAATATCTGATAAATTCTAAGTATTTGTCATTAAGCATATTCCATTTGTTATTGTTAAATCCTTGAGAGATATCATTTTTTCCACTGCGTTATTCTTAGTTAAGTTTTATAATTCTCTAATTCAACAACAATAACATGAGCTTAATTCTTTGAAGGGGAGTTTTTAGTTACTTTAATTCATTGTCTAATAATTATTTAACAATTCCTAAGTCTTAAGATATTTTCTCTAATTATTGAAACAATTTTCAGTGTTTAATTTAATTATATTTTGGAGATTATTGTGAATGAATTATTTTTTAGCAATTGATATTGGATTGATTAAAACTTTATTTTCAATTAAAATGTTGTAGTATCACTTTCATATTGATTTTATAGTTAATATTTTGTGATTTTCTAAGGAGGTTTAGAATCTTGGATCAAATTATCATTTGCTGACTTTAATTCTATTATTTTGAATTTAAGAGTTACAATTAAGCATTGTTTTTTATTATTTTTAATTCTATTTTGCTATTTTGGTAACATTTAGCAATTTGAAATTTTTAAAAATATTTTGTGACAACTCGAAGTGATCCGGTTGTTAGATTAAAACTTAATTATAATTATTAATTCATTATTTTAACTACCATATCTATTGAAGTAATTATTGTTTGTTTTGTTGAGTTGGAGGATTTATCCCTATTATTGCTATTCGAGTGTTTTGATTTTATTTCTTTTACCAAAACTCATTTCAATTATTTTTATTCATAAAACATATCAAAAAGAAGTATTTTGATTTTAGTCTAATTCGTTAGCTAGAAATTCCTTAATTCAATTTTCAGTTTAGATTGCTTGCATTTATTTACTGGGATTTAATTTCATTTTTGACTCCTCAAAGTAAACACAATCTAACTTGGTGCTATATTACATTAATTCGGTTAAATTATTTTTGATATGGATTTAAAGTGACTAACATTCCCTCCATAAATATAATTTTCAAACATTAACATCTCATCACGAAGACTATCTTTGACTTTATTTGGTCATACAACTTTACCCTAAAGATATTCTATGACTTGTAATTATTTCCCCCATTTTATATTGGTTAATTATTTCCCCATTTGTATTATTATTGAGCTACGCAGATTTTTTAAAAATTTAATTGAAAGTGCAGAAGGAAAAAATATTTGAGTATTTTCTAAAAAAATTAATGATCAAACCATGCCATGACGTCTTGTGATATTCTGTGCAAACATGCGAAGCCTACTCTAGAATGAAATATGCCAATTAAGAAAAAAGAAGCAGAGGTGAGGAAATTACTGGACCACATAAATTTTAAGGAGCAGATTGAAAGTAATTACAACAAATAGATGAAAGTAAAACCAATATAAAATTGAAGGACTAAATTGAAATAATAAGTGAATATAACCAAAAAA
>JANTPZ010090634.1:0-17585 GCA_025593235.1 Vachellia pachyceras | reverse complement strand
TTTAAGATCTAAGATCTAACAGTAATTAACTAGATCCTAAAAATAAGGATGTTAATTTATTTTATTATCTGACTAATTCAAGATCTAACAATAACTAACTAGATCCTAAAAATAAGGATGTTAATTTATTTTATTATCTGACTAATTCAAGATCTAACAATAATTAACTAGATCCTAAAAATGAAGGATGTTAATTTATTTTATTATCGTATAATCTGGAAATTGTGCACAAATGAACATAATGATCTTATTCAAATAATCTTGCAAACTTCAGGTTGCAAGCTACCAATAATCATACATGTAATCATATTATAGATGCATCTATCAAACTTATTGAATACTTGTATGGTTTACATGCTTTTCGAATGGGCCCTTATCTATAAATATATTTCCAAAAATATAAAGATCCATTTCAAATCATAACCAATGATTTTCTCACGATCCATATTCTATGGAGAACAAGCATCACATGATAACCTTTAAATTATATATAATGTAATGGCTATTCATGAAGAATCTTCTGGCTCTTCAATAAATGTCAATATACAATCTTTAACATTATATTGCATCTTATATATGACTCGAATGATCAAACAAGTCATGTCAACAATAACTTTTTCTAGATCAGTAAACTTCTGGTTTACTGTACTTCTCAATTTTCATATTGATTTAAAGTCTCAATATGATATATTTAACATGACATGCATTTTAGGAGATCTTACATCCATTTTTTGGGAGATCAAAAGGCTTAACAATCTCTCTCTTATAAATAGAAATATATACAAAGTTAGCTCACACTTGTATTATAATCTTCCCCTCAAATGAGTCATATAAGCATGATTTTCTTACTCAGTGAATTTCACTTGAAAGCCTTTGTACTTTATAACTCCCATGAAATTTTGTATTTTAATCCACTTTTGAGTTAACCAAAACTATAATTTAGATTTATGGGCCATACTTTTCATCATCAATTTTTTTCTACCCATAAATTAAAAATTTATATTAGTTATTCATGAACTATATCAATTGTATAACATATAGTTCTTCAGAAACTATATTGATTTTGTAGTAGATATTTCTTTAGGAACTCTCATATATTGTTATATAACAATATAAATTCCATGGTTATTTATGGTTTCATAACCAACCAATTTAACCTTTTCCAATAGATCGACATGTACTTTTCTATATGACTTCAGATCATATTGTAACATTTTCTCATAATTTTGATGTTATTAGGTACAACTTTCAATTATCAATCTATCCAATAATATGATAATGACCAATGTATTTCAATAGTATATCATCACTTCCTTCAAGCATTGATCTTCTGGATCAAAGATAAAATCTTTATAAGCTAACAAATTTTGATGCTTGAACATTAAGCCTTTAGGGCTTTGATATTTATAGCAATTTGATTATTCAAATGGCACAATTTTTTTCTCTTGCCATTTGCAAGTATTCACTGTGTTTTCCGTAAAAGAACTATTATAATAGTGATATGACTTCATGTCATTCAATCATAATTACAGATATATCTTGGTTGTTGGCCATCAAATTAAAATAATACTGTAACGAAATAAATTCAATAAAAAAATTCGCAATTAAATATAAACAATAATATAAATACATTGTATAATTATATATAATAATATAAATTATATATAGAGGGAGCATATATCAATAATATAAACAAATATAAATGAAGCAATAAATAAGTATAGATGATTAACAATAACAACAATAATAGTAAATAATATAAATAAAGTTAGGAATAAAATAACACACACATATTAGCTATAGAATTGTGAGTATAATAATAAGGACATAATATGAGGAAACAAAATGACAATAGATAATAAATAAAAAGATAAATATCAACCAACTGAAATAAATTATAAGCAAAACGTAAATTATAAGAACAACAAATTTAGAACAGTAAATAAATACCTTAAAATAAATAAACAACGTAATGTTAAAGGAAATGAAAAGATAACATAAGTAAATTAAATATAAATAAAATTAAATATAAATAACATAAATATAAATGTAAATAAAAAAATTAAAACAATGAAATATAAATATCCAATAAATAAATGAAGCGTGAATAAATAATATAACAATATGAAATAAATATTCATAAAGGGGGATGATAATATATATAGGGAGGTAGGGAAATATATATATATGTGTGTATATATATGTCAATATAAATATATAATGTGTATATAAATATACAATAAACAATAAATAGATATGACATATATATGTGTGTGCATGAGCAATAAATAAATAAAAATGTATAGATGTAATAATATAAACAAATAGCACAATATAAATAACAGAATATAATATGAAATAAAATAGTTAAATACAAATGCTAAATAAGTAAATAAATAAATGAAATATAAATATAATATAAAGACTTAAAATATAAATAACCACATAATATAATATAAATTAATATAAATAAAAAAAACTTGTGAAGGATATTAAAATGAAGTAACAATAATCTACAATCTCAACCATGAAACCTGATGTATAAAACAATCGGTAAAAGAATATCTTTAATTCCATATAATGGTTTAGATTATCATAGATATATGGATCAAATAAAATATAATAGAAGAAGAAGAAGAAGAAATTTCTATGATGACGATAAGGAAATACGCCCTTGGTAGAGCTTCGTACTGATAGCGTGTTATAAAATTAGAGAATTTGAGAGTAGAAGAAGAGAATGGTAGAAGATGAAATTGAGAGAAGCAGCAAGGAAACATATCTCATTCCATGTGTTTTATGTACAACCAGCCCTTTGTATTACAACTCTATTTATAGACACCGAATCCTTTCAAGAGTCACAATGTCATAAACACAAGGATTAATTCACATTATGATATATATATATATATATTTAAAGGTATAGGAGGTTATAATCTTTATGACATTAAGCATAGGAATAATAAGGGTTAGAGGTTATGTGATTTAACATTTAGAGGGAGAGAATCCTAAGAGGAATCCAAAGAGTTTTATGAACATCCACACTTATATATAATTTCATAACAAATATGAATTACATTACCCCAATTAATTTTTACTCTAACTTCATATTGCAAAAATCAATAGAAATAAAATTTATTTTTGCCAGCAGGCCCCTAAATATTGACAAAGCAAGGTTAGTGGGAATTGAATCATAAACCTCTTATAAATATATAACTACTGAACCGCTTCAAATTATATATATATATATATGGTTGGCTAGTTTACATTATTGTTTTAGCAAGAACCTGTTTACTTTCGGAAATAATCATTTTTTTATTATTTTAGTAGAATACTCTTGACTATCTCTCACACTCTTTTTTTTTGGGATAATTAATATAAGGTTTTAATGAAAATACTTTATTACCAAAAGGTTCCAATGCCAATTTGACAAGTAAAGTCTTTTTTTTTTTTGCGTGGGAGCTTACCATTTTATCCTCTTTAATTTTTATTGAACTTCTAAATAATTAAGTCTTTTTCTTGGGATATTGTAGCGATTCTCCCTCATTTTTTCACATTTTACATATAACATGTGATTTGGTCAATGGTAGTCTGGATGCATTCGCTTGGTTCTTAATAGTTCTTATGGAGTTAAAATGGCATTCAATTGTTTAATTTGTGTTTTACATGTTAGCCACCCCCCTCCCAAAAACAAAACACACACACCAAAATTTCCGTTACTTGTAAATTCATTGTCTTCTATAAATTAGTAGTCGACTTCTCATGGCTGGCAGGTTATATGCAGTATTCATCGGAACTGATGAAGGAATTCTTGTCAGAGTTGAACCTCACATTAGCGTACAAAAAACACTGGGAGGTTTTTGTAATATGATGGGTAAGTCTCTACCATGACATGAAATGTTTGATTGCTGCTTTTGATCATGTTTACATGATTATGTGTTTCAGAGTTTCACCTGTGTTTTTTGAAATGTTTAACAATCTCTCATACAGCAGCGGATTTATTGCAGAAGTTCAGTATCAAATCAAAGGGTCATCACGGAAGCACTCTGTTAGCGTCAGGTATGCTTGAGACTAGAATTGCAAATGCATGACAGTTTTTTTTTTGATAAAAAAATTTTAGGCAGGGGGTTGGGCTCACCCACAAGCCAAGGGCATGGCGAAATCTTCCTTCCTCTTAGGTCATACCAATGTTGGGCAGGGCAAGCCGTCAATTACTCTCAGGCGTTTACCTAAGTACCTAGGAGCTAGGATGCCTCCCTAAACGCCGCGACTGGAGTCACAACAAAGTGGCCTTCCCCGGTATCGAACCCTCTCCCTTTGGTGAGAGTGTCCAATAACTTCGCCAGTTGAACCCACTGATGATGGATGCAAATGCATGACAGTTGTGTGGGTACTAGACAACACATAATTGGTTGGAGTTCTTCACTAATGCGGGCTGTCCTTGCTTTGCATTTTGTGGGCTTGGACCACTAGCCAGCTAATATAATAAGGATTTTCCCCAGCAAGAAAGTTATAATGAAAGTTGCAATTGATTTTCTAGTATAGACAAAACACCCTCATATTGCTCTCACCCGCTTCATGCATCCACTGAATTGGTTTTCATGTTTTTTCTAACCAATGATTTCTAACAGGATGGATTGAGGTGAGTGGTGTAGACTTGAATTTAACGTGCCAGTCATCTGTTAAAATTCATTGAAATAGATGCTGGTAGGCCCCTCCAGTTTGCTCTCTCTTTTTGTAGGATTGTTGTGTTCTTTGACCTTTGCTGAATGAGCTATGTATTAGTGTTGATTGATACTTGTCATAAACGGCAATAGATCAAAAAATATGAGATGTTTGATTGTAAGAGAACTTTAGCTAATTATGGGTATCTATGCTGAGAAGCTTGGAAGAACCTCGCTACTGGTGAGCATTAATACGGTTCCTGCCGCTGCCACCATGTCCGTGGGCATAACGATTAGTAGTACTTGATTACAGGGTTTCTCATTTATCTTGTTTCATGGGTTTTGCCGACAGAACCTCCCATTCTTTCTTGCTCATTTTATACGTTAATTACCGCAACATAACTACATTATTAAAATCACGTGAGACGGCAAATGCAACTTAAGTTACTTGTGCTCGTTTATCAGTACATGTTGAGGCACTGTGTTGGACAACTCAAGAGTGCTACAATCGCGATAGATGCCTAGGCGGAGTCCTACAGTGGTTATATATTATAGGATGGATGTGGCAATCTTAAATTTTATTTTAGTCCATCCTTTTCTTTGATATGAGGATGAACATGGCCGGTAGGAAGTCTGGTTATTGGGGGGAGTCACGCATCACAGTTGGATGGAGATGGAAGTTTCTTGACTCTTGCCAAGCAATTGTCCGTAGGCCTCGTGTGGGGCAAGTATCTCACGGGGCATTTAGGATTGGCCTGTTCAAGCCTGTATAGCAATAGCAAACAGAAATATCAACAATTGTTCCATCTTAAGGATTAATTAAGAACAGATTAGTTGGAAACTCACTGGTAATTGAGAAGAAAATGATGAAGAAAAACTGCAATCTCCATCTTGGCGAGATCATTCCCAGGACACATCCTAGTTCCAGCACCAAAGGGAAGGAATTCTCCAGCCTTGTGTGCCGAGCTCTTCTTGTTCACATCAACCAGATTCACAAGTCAAGATATTTTTAAACAAGTGATGTCAGTTAAGTTTTATCCAAAACAAGGAAGGCAGAAAACTAACATTCCATCTAGAGGGATTAAATTCCTTGGGGTTGGGGTATATCTCAGGATCGAGATGAACAGTCCTGAACCATACAAGAATCTTCCAGCCTTTTGGGACGGTGTAACCTGAACCATCCAAATCCCAGTTAGTAACATGAGATATTGAGGCAAGATGAAAAGATAGATGGCAGAGAAAGGGGAAGACCGTTGATATTGACATCTGATTTGGCCTCTCGAAATACCATCAATGAGAATGTAATCAGCCGCAATGTTTCGTCAATTACCTGTGCAAAAGTATTAAACACGGGTCAAATTAGTGCTGCATTCCCAAGGATAATCAACATTAATATTGTATCTAGATTTTGATGTACCACCTTTGAAAGATAATCCATCTGCCGTATCTCCTTGAGAGTCAACCATTTCTGACTCGGTGGCCTACTCTTGATGATTTCCTCCTGCTCTGCCTTTGCCCTCTGTAAATAATCTGGATGCCTCTGAAGCATGATGGTGGCCCACACTGTGATATGCCCTGAGGATTCATGGCCAGCGTTTAAGTACATCATCATCACATCGATTATTTGCTCATCGCTCAGTTTTCTTCCATTTTCATCTTCGGCATCCATCAAAGCATCCATCATGTCTTTTGTTTCTCTGCATGAATTCTCCTTCCTCTGCTTTCTTCGCTCGTCCACTATCGATTGAAACGTGGCCACCAGATTCTTCCTAGCCTGAAATCCCACGCACAACTCATTATTCATTTTTGGAAATCATAATGAAAAGCAATTTATTTAGCTCCGTTTTTAACAACTGACCCGGAGTGCTTTGTGGTATGCGAATCCAGGAAGATTGATTCCCATGGCTCTGACTCCATAATTAAGCGTTGTGTATTCCCTCTCCAGAGCTTCCATCACAGGCTCACTCTCTGAACTAAGGAACACGTGCATAATAATTTTAAAAGTGAGCTTTCGGAGCTCAGTCAGGAACTCAATTTGTCCCATGCTGGACCATTTCTCCAAGGAAGTCTTGACATTTTCTTCTATGTATGTCAAGTACAGGGACAGAGCGTCCATGCCATTAATGGAAGAAGAAGTCAGGCGCCTGAGACGCCTGTGTTCTTCATAAGAAATCCCTATGAAGGATTTCTTGCCAATGAGCTCCACGGTGGAACGAGGCCAACCAACTGCGAATTTGTCATCATCTGTTAAAACTCGTCTGCATGTTTCTGGCGTCGTCACTATCACGCTTGGACTCCCAAACATCAAAACCTTGTATATTCCAGTACGTCCATATCTACATGAAATTACAGAACATTCATCACAAACTCCTTGTCAGAAACCTGTGAGCTTAGAGATACTCACCTTACGGTGTTTCCATTTTAGTGTTGCTGGTGTTTTCACGGAGTCAATTTAGTGTCAACATTTCAAAACATTGTGGCTAGGTTGGTTTTGTTCCTGTAACAACTAAAAATGATGGCGTGTCAATTTACTTTATCACTGAAATATGATCTAAAGTTTGGTGACGTTGGATTTATTTCTTTTAACAAGAATGAATTTTACCCCAGAGAGGGATAAGCTACTGCACTAGTATAAATAAACATGAAAGCGTCTGTTCAAAACATGGAAAGGGTGCAAACGAAGTAATTGAAAGAACGGAGCTTGACTTTCGGGACCATGTGGAGATAATGATGTGCAAGGAAGGGATGGAGAGAGCGCAAGTGTTCGCAAAGTCGAGGAGGTTGAACGAAGGGGTAATTGATTAATGAGATAGAAGGGAGGTGTCAAGAGTAAAGTAGTGTAACTATTTTGTTATTAAGTTAACAAATTCTGTTAGATTGTGATTGTGTATTGCTGTCCAATGTGTGTATATATATATTCAATTACACATTAACAAAAATCATTCAGTTTTTGCATTCCCAAAAAACTGTTTCATCACATGGTATCAAGAGCCCTCTAAACTTTTTCTCCCTTTCCTTTCCCTTCCTGTTCACCTTTCTCTTCCCCCATACTATTTCTCCTTTCTCCCTCTGTTCCTTTTTTGACTTCCATGGCTTCAGCAAAGGAAACTTCATATCCCAGATCAGATCATGGAAGCCCTTACTACATTCATCCAAACGAAAATCCAGCTTTAGTGCTGGTAGCGCCTCCGCTCGATGGTTCCAACTATCACAGCTGGGCAAGAGCCATGCGAATGACTTTGCTATCCAAAAACAAACCACAGTACGTGGATGGCTCAATTTCCCATCCACTGTCAACTGATAAATTGTTTACGGCATGGGAGAGATGTAATAATCTTGTTCATGGATGGCTCACAAAGTCCCTTTCACCAACCATAGTCAAGAGCATTCTATGGCTAGACTCTGCCTTTGATATTTGGACAGATTTAAAATCAAGATATTCTCAATCCGATATATTTCGCATTGTTGATCTTCATGAGGAAATCTATAGTCTGAAATAAGGAAGTTTGAGTGTTAGTGAATATTACACTCAAGTAAAGATTATCTGAGATGAATTCACAAATATTCGTCCGATAAGTGTGTTCATACAGCTCTACCACAAGTGTTCGAAGTCACAGAGATGAAGGTTATGTTATACGCTTCTTGAAGGGTCTAAATGAACAATATGCTTCTATAAAGTCACAGATCATGCTTCTTGATCCATTGCCACCTATCAATCGGGTCTTCTCTCTAGTTATTCGAACTTCACATTTCTTCTGAACCCAAGATTCTCTTCTCCAAAGGTTATTGATCTGTTCCTCCTAATACAAAGTCTAACACCTCTTCCAATAACAAGCAATGCACATTTAATGGTAAGCCTTGTCATACCAAGAAGACTTGCTATAGAAAGCATGAATTCCCACCTCGTTTTAAATTTTGATCGCCTAGTTCCTCTGCCACGGTTAACCATTTTTCAACTCAAGATTTGGGTTCTGTTCAAGATACAAATGCTGCAAAAACTCCCTCTCCAAATTTGGGTTCTAACCAATGATTTCTAACAGGATGGATTGAGATCAGTATCATTGTCTCCTCCATCTCTTGGGTCTTTCCCAACCCTCCACTACCTCTGCTTTAATTAATCACATTTCAACATATGCTTCTCCTCTAGTTGCAGTACATTTCATTCAAGTATCTTTACATTTCTTGTTACCTAGATCATTGATTCTTGTGCCACTGACTTATTTTTCCTTAAACCACTTCTCATCCTATCATCCTATTTCTCCTATTCCTGTTAGTCTTCCTATAGGTTCCCATACCATTGCTTCTTTCTTAGGCACACTAATTCTTTCATCTCAGCTAGTCCTAACTAATGTTCTATATCTACCTAGCTTTTCTTTTAATATCATATCAATTTCTCGAATAACCAAATCGCTTGGTTGTTTACTAACATTTTCTTCTCATTCGTGTCAGATAAACTTACTCAATTCTTTGTTGATGATTGGTTCAACTAAAGTTACAGATGATCTTTATCTTTTAAATGCACATATGATTCCACCTCGCTCCAACACACCTCAAATTCATATGGCTACGGCCACACCAGCCTCCTCCCTCACCTTTTGACATCTTCAATTGGTCATCGCTCTAATTCTTCTCATTCTGTATTACATAAACAAGTTGCTGATATTGATTGTATTCCTCAATCCTTTCCCTAGGACACTTGACACTTCGCTAAACAAAAGCGTTTATCATTTCTTGTAAGCTCAAGTTCATGTAATAACATTTTTTTTTCTGATTCATGTTGATATTTAGGGGCCTTTTTCTGTTCCTTCTGTCCAAAGTCATCGATATTCTTACTATTATAGAAAACTACTCAAGGTATACCTGGTTGTTTTTCATGAAATGCAAATCTGACGTTCGTACCCAACTTCAAAATTTTTTAGTTCTCATTGAAGATCAATTTTCTACTTCTGTTAAGATTTTATGGTCAGACAATGGACCTGAGTTTTCTATGCCTCACTATGTTGCATCAAAAGGTATTATACATAAAAAAATCTTTTGTAGCCACACCTCAGCAAAAGGTTTAGTTGAACTCAAACATCAACACATCTTAAATATCTCTCGAGCCTTACTGTTTCAGTCCAATATACCTATTACTTTTGGGTCATTTGCTGTTTTACATGCTACTTATATTACCAATCATCTTCCTTTACCGATATCTAACAATTTAACTCCTTATGAAAAGTTGTACAGCTCTCCTCCTTCTTACTCTAATTTTTGTGTATTTTGTTCTCTCTGCTTTGCTTCTACCCTGTTAGACGACAGATCTAAATTTGCCCTTAGAGCTAGAAAATGTGTGTTTTTAGGCTTTCTATCTAGGTTAAAGGCATACATTTTACAATCAGATTTTTCTTTCACATGATGTTAATTTCCATGAACTTGTGTTTCCCTTTTATTCAGGCACTGCCACTCCCCCTTCTTTATCCCCCAAACCTTATCCTACCTTTTTATATGAGGATTTTTCCACACACACTCCCATCACATCTGTCTCTACCCCTCTATCACACCTTACTTCCTTTCCTTCTCCTCCTACTGTGACTGATCTTAACTCACAGCAACCACTTAGACACTCGACCAGATCACACCACCCTTTATCATATCTGCGGGATTATCACTGAGCCTCATTTTAAATATTGGCCAATCATCTAGCAAAGGTATCCCTCGTTATCCTCTTTCTTTTGTCCTATCTTACTCTTCTCTTTCTCCTTCGTATAAGCATTTTGTTTTGGTTGTCACTAGTGTTTCTGAACCAAAAACATAGCACCAAGCTGTCAAACATTCAATTTGGAGGGATGCTATGAATGTAGAAATTAAAGCACTTGAACGGAATCAAACTTGGTCCTTACTCCTTTACCACCTGGCAAGAAAACTATTTGGTTGCAAGTGGGTTTTCAAGACTAAGTTCAAAGCCAGTGGTGACATAGAATGACATAAGGTCAGACTTGTAGCTAAAGGCTACACACAAACCGAGGGTGTTGAATACTTTGATACTTTATCACCTGTTGCCAAGATGACCACTCTTCATTTATTGCTTTCTATTGCAGCTGCTAAGAACTGCTACCTTCACCAATTATATGTTAACAACGCTTTGTTCATGGTGATCTGCATGAAGAAGTTTATATAGACCTGCTAAAAGGTTTCACTCCTCCACAATTTAATATGGCACGCAAGTTACAAAAGTGCCTTTATGGTCTTAAACAAGTAGGTAGGCAAAGGTACTCCAAACTCTCTTCTACATTATTATTCTATGGTTACCTTCAATCAGCTTCTGACCACTCTTTATTTATCTTCCTATTTCAATGCCATTCTTGTTTATGTGGATGATGTTGTACTTGCTGGAAATTATCTTAGCGAATTTAATTCTGTCAAACAACACTTGGATAAGGCTTTTACTATCAAGAATTCGGATAAGTTACGTTTATTCGTAGGATGGGAATTGGCCAGATCCAAGGGTGTTATTTTTCTCTCTTAGCGAAAGTTTATTCTCGAGTTGTATGAAGACACAGGTTATCTAGCTTGCTAACTTGCCTCTTATCTTATGGACCCTCATCTCAAGCTAGCCAACAACAAATGACAGCCACTTGAAAATTCTCCAGTCTATCACAGACTTATTGGTCAATTTCACTACCTCACTACTACACGGCCTAACCTCAACTTTGCCACATAACAATTAAGTCAATTCATGTCTTCCCCTCTGGACACTCATTTGTAGGCTGTACATTGTGCTATTCGCTACATTAAATCCTCTCCTGGTGCTGGTATATTCTTTTATGCTCCCTCTGATCTAAAGCTAAGAAGTTATAGTGACTCTGACTGAGCAAGTTGTGCTGACTGCTGACACACGATGGAAAGCAAAGAAACATGCTATTATATCTCACTCTTCTTCTGAAGCAGAATATCGAACTTTACTTTCTACAACATGTGAGCTTCAATGGGTCATTTATCTTCTCATTGACTTTAAGCGCTCTCAACTTGATCCAGCCTTACTTCTCTATGATAATCAGTCTGCTATTCATATTGCTGCCAACCCCACATTCCATGATAGAACTAAACACATTAAGCTAGATTGTCACTTGGTAAGGGGAAAGTTGCAAGCCAAGATCATTCATCTCTTGCCAATCCATTCTGCATATCAGCTAGCTGATGTGTTCACTAAGCCCCTGCATCCTACTAGATTCCATAAACTCATTCAAGCTGAGCATGAAAAACATACATGCTCCAACTTGCGGGAGGGTGTCAAGAGTAAAATAGTGTCACTATTTTATATTATTAAGTTAACAAATTCTGTTAGATCATGATTGTTTACAAATTTCCAATGTGTTATATATATATATTTTCAAGTAACATTAATAAAATTCATTGAGGTTTTGCTTTTCCAAAAGACTGTTTCGTCGTAAGAGGGATTACCGATAATAATGATGTAAGTGCCTGGAGCATGATGAAAGGAGTCACATGAGGGCCACAAGGAGATAATGAAAGTGGTGAAAGGGGATTGGGAAGGAAAAGGATTAAACAAGTAAGCGGAAAGGTTTTGTTGACATGCACCAAGAGCATATGATGAATGCAATAAGAAACAGACAAAGCACAACAACTAGGTAGAAAACACACAGAGGATTTTAGCTGGGAATAATTTAGTAAAAATACAAAGAAAAAAGAGATGAAAAGGAAAGTTGCTGATAATGTCTCTAAGACATGTATAGCAATTTCCTTTAGGTTTAATTCGCCCCCACATATTACTATATTATAGGATATAAGTTGAAGTGTTCAATGATCATAAGAGCCCGAAGTATTTAATAGATCAGAGGGAGCTAAACAATAGGCAATGTTGATGGGTAGATATCTAAAAGATTACCATTTTGAACTGAAGTATCATCTTGGTAAAGCCCATGTGATAGACGACACTCTGAGTAGAAAGACGGTTCATGTCTTTCAGATGAGTTTGGATAAGCATCATGCCTTGGAAGAATTGGCAGATACACGAATTGCCCTAGTGGTTGGGACCACTTTATGCGCTTTCTTGGGAGATTTTGACTTCTACCGTGATCTTCGAAAAGAACAAATGGAGGATACTCGCTTATTTTGCATCAATAAAGAGCTTAAGAATGGGATTGTATCCGATTATGACATTAGAGATATGGGGATCTCTGAGATTTAAGAAGAGGATTTGTGTTTCCAATATCATGGAGATAAAAAAACATAATCCTTGAGAAGGCTCATCGTAGTAGATATGCCATGCATCCAAGGATCACGAAGATGTACAATGACCTAAAACGAGAGTACTGGTGGCCGGGAATGAAGAGAGATGTGACAAGTTTTATGCTGAAGTGGTTTACTTGTAAAAAAGTTAAGATTAAGCATCATAGACCGCCAAGGTTGTTGCACAGTTTGGAAGTTCTCCAATGGAAGTGGGATAGTATATCTATGAATTTTGTCACGGGATTACCTTCAACCTGAGCTAAGCATAATCTGATTTGGGTGATTGTGGATCGATTGACTATGTCCGCTTATTTTCTGCCTACTAGAGTGGACAAATCTCTGAAAGTTCTAGCTAAGAAGTATACAAATGAGATTATCACGCTGTATAGAGTACTTGGGAGCATCATGTTGGACTATGATCCAAGATTCACATCCAATTTTTGGAGGTCATTATGGCAGGCCATGGGACTAAGTTAAAGTACAATACGACCTATCACCCTCTAATAGATGGTTCAACAGAATGTACAATTCACACGGTTGAGGATATGTTGAGAGCTTGCGTGCTGGTGCTATTGGGTAGTTGGGAGGAGCATTTGGTGCTTACCGAGTTTGCCTATAATAACAGTTATCATTCTAGCATTTAGATGGCATCTTTTGAGGTTTTATATGGTCGGAAGTGCAAATCTCCATTTCGTTTGACTGAATTGAGTGAGAGTACAGTCATTGGGCCAGATCTAGTGAATTAAACGACAAGGAAGATTGAATTAATCAAGCACAAACTGTTAACAGCCTAAAGTAGAAAGAAGAGTTACGCTGACAAGTATCGTATGCTATTGTCTTTTGAGGTGGGAGACCGTATGTTCTTGGAGGTTTCTCCAGTCACTGGAATTGGCAAGACGATTAAGGCAAAGAAATTGACACCTTGGTTTATTGGTCAATTCGAGGTTTTGAATAAGGTTGGGTTGGTTGCATACCAAATTGCTCTACCACCGCAACTATCAAATCTACACAATGTGTTCTATGAATCTCAGATAAAGAAATATCATCTGGATCCTTCACATGTGATCGAGCCTAAAGAGGTTGAGCTGAGAGAAAATTTGACTTGCATAGCTGAGCCAGAGAGAATATTGGATGCAAAGGATAAGCAATTGCGGAATCGATCAGTTCGCTTTTTGAAGGTCTTTTGGAAATGAATGTCACCTGGTGATGCTACCTGGGAAATGGAAGAGCATATGCGACATGATTTGCCTCATCTATTTGTTTAGGTATGTGTGGCTTTGTTAATGTAATTCTCGGTTTGTGCGAGCGTATTTTATGATTATGTGAATCTTTGTGCTGTGAGTGTTAATTTGGGATGAGATTATTGGATGATCCTTTCCTTATTGATTGTTGTGGAATTTTGGGAAAAAATTCTTTTTAGATAGGGAGAGTTGTAACATCCTAAATTTGATTAAGGAAGTAATTTGTGATGAAGAGGTTATTGTATCAATTAAGTGGTGTTTTTTGTTATTCAGGGAACCTTTGCTGTGACCATCCGGTGGCTTTACTGTGGCGAACTATTGGTATCAGTGAGGTTCACTCTCAAGCTTCTTTTACCGCAACAAACCATTGTGATAAGCAGTTGTTGGCTCTTGGGTTCCCTTAGCCGTAACCAAAATTTGGTTTCATTGCGGCCAACCTTTGCTTTCAAGTGAAATTGCTCGAGGCAAGTTCGGTATGACGAACAGTTCCTTTCACCCTGACAAACTCCGAATGTCAATGATAATGAACTTAAGTGTCAATGTGCCTGTCATGTAAGGGGCTATTATAATACCCCCAACTCGCGTCTACATCTCATTCGTTTCTTTTCCTTCTCCCTTATCGGCGACAGCAAGAAGGGGCTCCCCTAGAATGAGTTGGGATCATTTAGGTAAGTAAAATCCCTCCTTTTCACCTCACCTCATTCATGAAATTTGTTCTAGTCAACTTTCTCTTCGAATAGTATTATTTTCGTGTTGAATAAATGAAATTTTCGAGTTAAGGATTTGATGAAGTTTTGAGTTTTGATAATGTAAAGTCATGGGAAGGTAGATGGATGTTTATAGAGGATTTTAATTAGTTTATATTTTTTATTTAGGCTATTATGATTTTATAATGATTTTTCTTTAATTTTGGGCTCAACACCCCCTATTTTGGACTTGGGAGATAATAAAAATGTTGTTGAGCAATTTTATCTGGATTTGGGAGTATCGTTATGCAACCCAAAGTGTGAATGAGACTTAATTAATGTCTCATAATATTGTTTGAGTATTATTACAGTAATATGTAATTAAATTAATTGTGTAGAATGATTGCATTTGGAGACTAAAGCTTTAGGATGTTGATTGTTGTGGTATTATACTATTGATTTGGCGAGAGGTAACAACTTTTCACTTATTATGTATACTTGAGACATGTTTGTGAGTAATTTAAAATTTATTATGATAAGAATGCTATCATTTGATAAACCTTGCATTAAGTGCTCGTTTGAAAGTCCATTTGAGAATATCTTTTACGGATTCCGAGGCAAAACCTAGGTTTTGGAGAATAATTTTTACGGATTTCGAGGCAACGCCTATGTTTAAAAGATTGTGTTCGGAAAGTTATTAGCTTTTATGGAGTTCGAGGCAAAAAGTAGATAGGAAAGAGGAAAGATAAAGAAAGAAAAAGTATGAAAGAGAAAATTTATTAGGAGAGAAGATGTGATTTGACAAGAAAATAGCTTTTTCAAAGTTTCAAACCGAGGTTTTGTATCCAAATAGCTTTTCAAAAAAATTTATACTTGGACAAAATCTAGATTTTGGGCCAAAACCTAGATTTTGTATAGAGGTTCCAAACAAACCCTAATACTATTAAAAATGAATTGTGAAATTATGGATTCAATGAAGTGATGTGTTGAAATGGCAATTTGGGCCAAGCTTTTGATAAGAATATTATTGTGACTATATTGAAATCTTGGGGCATAAATTAATTGGTTGGATTGTGCCATTGTCTATGTATGTGTAGATCTGTATACATATTAATGTTGGCAAATGGTGCATATGTCTTGCCCAAGTAATAGAAAATGATGATTTGTGGTAAAAGGAGAGGAAGATGTTATGATTGAAGGGGGAAATAAGGGGGTAATTATCTAGCATGCTCAAAGAGAAAATAAGGATTGAGGACTTTCGACTGTAGGCCGAATAATCTTAGACCCATTGTGTTATTAAAGCTCATGACACGTGTTTGTTAGGGAAGGAACCCATGATCTGAAAAGTGTGTTTTGTGGATCTGGCCAGTCCATGTCACTTGAACGGTTAGCATTGTGGATAACGACTAGTTGTATGAGACAGCTATAGCCCATGAGTTCAATCAGAGGAAATAAAGTGAGGGGGTTACAAGGAGACTCGGTATTAAGAAAAGTGCTCATGTGATTATTGATCATTGTGAATTTCAGGATCATCGTGATATAATTTCTATGATGATGATATGAATATTGATATATATGTATATTTTGTGAAATGTCAAGAGATGAACATGTGAACTGTTTGGAAAAGTAAGTGTTAATTATGAAATCATTTTTACAAAATTAATTCTCTATCTCTCATCGGCCCTTGCTTTTAAGTTGGTTTGTTGGTTGTTGAGAATTTTGAATCACTATGTTGCTATTACATTTTTGAAGTTATAGCTACCATGCAGAGAATTCTGGAAAGACTCCAAAGGCTTAAGTTTGGCTATAATCCTTGTATAGCCTCATCCTTTTTGTTTTTGTGATGTATTGATGTATATTGTCGCTGAAATAGAGCTAATCCTTTTGTTGCATTTAATTAAATATTTGAATCGATATTTGTTGTTAAGATATTATTAAAAGGCAAGAGGCCTAGTATTTTGGATGGATCAACTGTGTTGAATTTAGATTTTTTATTGAAATACTATTCATGCTGAACAAGTTGGTAATAAGCCTTCAATTGGTTTGTTGCTTGGATTTGAAAAAAAAAAAAATTTGATTTGTTCAACTTGGTGTTAATAGCTAAATCCTTGAAAGTGCTGTGTGTAAAGTTAAGTAACTGGTTTAAAAATATTTTTGTTACAAGTTTGATCTTGTTATATATAAAAACTTTATATACAGATAGAAAAATGAGGGGTATTTATAATGCATGGCCTTGAAGTGGTACCTTTTAAAGCAATACCTCTTCAATTAAAAGTTATAATTATATAATTTTAATAAAAAAATTATAACCATATGTTTTATTCATAATCCCATTGGGTTGATTCATAAATCAACTAACTAAATAATTAATAATTATTTAAAATCACTTTTCTACGGTAAGTTGCACACTCATGATATATAGAAAAACTATGACTTTATAATTATAATTCACTGAATCTTCGAAAAAAGTCTTTATTTTGTAACAACGCTTTGAAAATCACTAAATATTCCAACATAGGGGGAGGTGAAAATGACAAAACGGTGCAGCCCATGTTTGGAACTGAAAAGCCGGAAGCTCCCCCCGAGTTCAACAGAGAACAAGTAATCCATGGATGAATATATTAGATAGATATGCAAGATCACATGTTGGTTGGCTTAACTAAGGAGGAGAACGAGGAGTCATTAATTAATTACCTGGAGATAAAGGAGGAGAGGAAGGAATCAGGATCAGAGGACTTGAAAGCTGCGAGGAAGGACCACATGTT
>JANTPZ010090633.1:0-25963 GCA_025593235.1 Vachellia pachyceras | reverse complement strand
AATCATCAAGATTCAACTATAAAAGGACCAGCATTCATTACAGAGACAAGTAGAACTACACCGAGCATTTAAAGTCTGCATTTACTACGCTTTCTCTGAAAGATCTTCATTTATACTTACTGAGCTTTATTATTAGCCATCTACTCTTTTGAGAGAGATATTTAAGGCAGAAACACTTTGTAAATTTGTGAGATTCTCAAGGAAAGGGCCTTGAGTAAAGTTGGGTGAACGTGAGTTAGGAAACAGAGAGTGTCATACTCTGTTTTATTGAAAAGAGAAAGGGGGAGTGATTCCCAGATTATAAAGGCTTGTGAAGCCTTATCTATTGCTGATAATGGATTTGGAAATCTCGGGAGTTCCCTGAGGACTGGACGTAGGTCAAGGAGACCAAACCAGGATAAGCTCTTCGTGTTCATATTTTCCTTTCCTTCAGTGTCTTTACTCTTCTTTTCTGTGAAGTTTTAAATTGTGTTAAAAATTTTATTAGACCAATTCACCCCCCTCTTGGTCAAATCCTATTCTAACAACAATTTCTATTTTACCATGACCTAAAAACTAGTTTAGTGCCTTTGCACGAGATTTTCACCAAAATGTGTGTGTGTGTGTGTATTAAATTTTGGATCAATAGTTGGAATATATTATCAATTGATACATACATACATACATACATACACACACACACACACATACATACATACATACATACATTAAGCACATGTATCTTCTCTAATAGAGACGATCGTGTTTAAGGGATTTAAATATTAATTCATTATGTTGTGATGATGAACTCCTCCCATTATACTCAATCCTAGTTGATGTCTCAAAGACAATTCCTATTTTCCCATGACGAGAAAACCAATTCAGTGCATTTGCGAAAGATTTTCACTGAGATACGTGAATATTAAGTTTTGGATCAATAGAGATGTTGTTTCTTGGAATACATGATTGGTCTTTGATGGTGGTTTGTCTTGGTATTAGTCTTGATAGCCATATTTGATTCTAATAGATGGTCCATTGGGCCTAACATTTTATTAATCGTTCTCATTTTTTTAGTTTAATTGTCACTGATGCTATCAGTCCTTCTTAGTATAAAAATAACAGTAGAAAGTGGAATGGGATTGTTTAAAAGAAAAGGAATGGGCAATTTATTGTGGCCCTATGACAGCTTACGAATGTGGCTTCAGGCAAATTAGCATTGAATCATATGCCAAATTACTGGTTGACATACTTAATTTATAATGTGATTCTACTAACAATGGTTTTTTATTTGCAGATATTAGAGAACTCATGGCAAGGGAGTGGGATGTAATCATCTGTGCCGAGTGAGCAGAATCGGTTGGCCGATGCCCTGCTAAGGAGGCTATCTCCTCTTTAGCTATTTACTACTCGTGTCCGCACCACCTGCAAGTGTTGTGTGCAAATGATCATCTAGGATTTTCTCCCCATTTTGTGTAATCTTCCTTTTTTCCTGAGCCTTTGAGCTCTCCTTATGTATCAAAAAAAGAAAAGGAAAAGGAAAAAGATTAGAATAAAAGTACATGATGTTTTATTTAGACATTAGATTCAAGAAAGTTGTTCACTAGTTTAGTTCCAGTACAAACAACATACAAATCATATTAGTATTAATGAAGTATTATTTGTCCAACTTTTAGTACATAACAAATATTGTTGGCCTAAAATTTTAACAGAGATCAAATACCCTTGATAAACCCTAAAGTTGAGGCAAGGGTAAAACAGAACAAATGATATCCACATTTTGTGAAACTTTTCAGTTAAATAATATAGGCTAAAGTATACGTTTGGTCCTTCAAGATTACGTCAAGTTTCAATTTGGTCCTTTAAGTTTAAAAATTGTTAGGATCAAGCGTTTACCACTAAGCCAAAAGCTATAGCTGTTAGTCAGGGCGCAACTCTATTTTCTTAACCCACAGTAGAGCAGACGCCCAAGCGCCATGATTCGACTATGACTTGACCCCTCGGGCCTCCGCTATGGGACAATTGATGCCACACCTTGGCCAACAATCTCCCCCTTAGCAATTGTCCTGCTGGGAATCGAACCCATGACCTTGGCTCTGATACCAATTGTTAAGATCAAGCGCTTACCACTAGGCCAAAAGCTAAGCGCTTGATTCTAACAAAAAGTACACTTTTAGTCCTTTATTCTTAACGCCTTTAGTTTTATTTAACGAAAAATGTTGACTCAGCAAATTTAAATAGTGATTCTTCTATTAAATGCTTATAAAATTTAGTCAAATTTTAAAGTATAAAAATAAGTATATTAAATAACCAATATTTAAGTACATTTTAACATCATTTGATTACAAAACAGTTATTGAATAAATTTTCCATTAAGTGAAATTAACTGTGTTAACGTTGAAAGACTAAGAGTGCACTTTTTAAAATTAAGGGACTAAACTAAAATTTGGTATACACTTAAAGAACTTAATGTATACTACTTTAGTCAATAATATACATCAAAAGTTTAAAACAAGTCATAGTTTGCTTAATTTGGATATGTACTATGAAATAACATGTATAATCTTGCTTAATTTAAATTGTATCCTAATATAATTTAGGAATTTTGTATATGGTTAGAAAAGAACTAATTCAACGTCACACTTTTCTTTTGTCTTTTTTTTTTAAGCACAAGTGTTTGAAGTATAGTCAAACACTAGATAACCTCTTCCAATAGGTATTTCATTTTCGGTCCACCACGTCGTAAGAGGGATTAACTCATTTCCTTAGAACCAATCCTAGTTGGTGCGTCACAAACAATTTATATTTTATCATGACCTAAAAACTAGTTTAATGCCTTTGCACGAGATTTTCACCAAGATATATGTATATTAAATTTTGGATCAATAGCTGGAATATATTATCAACAATTAAAGATATATATATTTGTTAAGCACATGTATCATACCTAATAAAGACAATTATGTTTAAAGGATTCAAACGTTAGTTTATCATATCAACTCTTTCCACTGTACTCAATTCTAGTTGATGCCTCGTAAACAATTCACGATGACGAGAAAACCAATTCAGTGCATTTGCGCAAGATTTTCATTGAGATACGTGTATATTAAATGTTGGATCAATAGAGATGTTGTTTCTTGTAATCCATGATTGGTCTTTGATGGTGGTTTCTCTTGATATTAGTCTTGATGGGCATTTTGGGCAAGCCATGTTTGATTCTAAGAGATGGGCCCATTGGGTCTAATATTTTATTAACCGTTCTCCTTTTTTTAGTTTAATTGTCACTGATACTGTCAGCCCATCTTTGTACAAAAATAAAAGTAGAAAGTGGAATGGGATTGTTTAAAAGAAAAGGAACAAGATTAATGTAAAAGTACATGATATTTTATTTGAAAAATTTACCTTCAGATCCCAAATAAATGAATTAATTAACAAAATGTCTTAAAGATTGACAAAATTACCATAAGGTCCCAGCAGTAGCTGATCTGGTTGTCATTAACAACTTTACCAGCCGTCAATAACAACTAGAGCAGCTACAATTGGGATCTATTGGTAATTTTACCAAACTTTAAAATCCCGTGTTCATTAATTGGGTTATTTGAGACTTGATAGTAAATTTTTCGTTTCATTTAGCATTAGATTCAAGAACGTCGTTCACTAGTTTAGTTCGAGGACAAACAACGTACAGATCATATTAGTGTTAATGAAGTATTATTTGTCCAACTTTTGGCACATAGCAAATATTGTTCGCCTAAAATTTTCACATGTATATTTTTTTATTTGAAAAACTGTTGTTATTAGTCTCAAAAGAATTGGGCCTTCATAATTTACGCTTTTTTGTCCAAAAAAATCGATGCTTTATTTTTTTGTCTTTAAAATTTAACATATACAAAGATTTAAAATTTATGTAATTTTAATTATGCATTGTAGCATCACAAATTTTATTATTCAACATATTCGCACTACTATGCAAGGTATGAAGGAGCATTCCCATGAAATATAAATGTTATTAAGAGTTAACACAATATTTGATCATTACAGTTGTACCTTTATTTTAATTTTGATTCCTGTATAGTCTCAAACAACATGTTTTGATCCCTCAAATTTCTTCATGTCTAACATGCTAGTCCTTGTATTTTGATAAAAACTTGAATCATTTTGTTATTAAAGGATCAAAGTATATGATTTGAAACTATATGAGCCAAAACCAAATTAGAACATACTATAAAGACCAAAACATTGTATTAACCTTATTATTAAATTCTTTTTGTTAATAATTACACATGTATATAACAATAAGTATGGACATATGTGGTAAGATTGCATATAGTCAATTAATTAGAATCCATTGTTATATAATCTGTTAAGTTTATGTTCTTTTAAAATTAGAGATCACTGTTTACAAATATATTGTGCTTGTTTGGCAACTCTTAAATTATACCCATAAGTATGTTCAACAGTGTTTTTCCGTAAAATGAGACAATCTCCTCCATATATTTACCTCAGTTTGTGTGAATAAGCCCATAAGTACTTCTCCACCGCTTATCAACCCGACTCTCAAATATTCATATAAGACACGCATAAAAATTTACTGTTCAGTTTCCCACAACCATGGGTCTCTAGCATCATTATGATGAAGCTGTATCAAAATAAAAATAATTGCTACCGAGAATGGAGAGACTAAGAATTAATATAGAAATACAAGAATCAATTAAGTTCACTAACAAGAAGAGGCCTGACTAAGAATTTTTCCAAGATTCGAAGAAACAGTCTTCTTCTAGGAGCTTGAATAATTTGAAGACCTGCACGCAGAGGAAGGAGGATACACAACATGTATATATTCTTCTTCATTATATTAGGAACACAAAAAATACAGAACTGGATTATACAACATCAAGTTGTTCCACATCCTTTCTTAGCTGATTTAGGGTTCTATTTATAAGGAATAGATCAAGTCTAGGCAGGCTGTATAGTTTAATGATATGAAAGTGCATCGAAGTTTCTGCTAAAATTTGCTGAAGTTTCAGAAACTTGCATTGAAATCTTTGTTACGTGCTTCTTAACGCAGATAGTTGCGTCACGCGTTATTTAGGTGCTGAGTCATTATAATGAAAATGCTTTGAAATTTTAATACACCTCTTTCAACTTGAACGCGTTAATGTGCGTCTTTATGAATTTGTTAGGAGAGTGGTTTTACGAGGACTTCCAATTAAGTTGTTTTGAATTTATTTTCTAAGAATTTTGTTATTTGGAAAAAAGGTTATTTTGTTTTTAGTTGATTATTATATCTTTTATATATTTTGAATTATCTTAAAGATATTTAGAATATATTAGTATTTTATTTTTCAAGATATTATTTTAGATATATAAGTGCAATTAGATATCTCAAAGATATTATTTAATATTATATTAATATCCTTGATTTAATTTAAGTAGATGATATCATGTTATTATATATATTTGTTAATACTTTGAGTCATCTTTTGTTGAAAGTTTCCTTATTGAAGGATAAGTTGTATTCAATTTATTTTCAATTTTTGCTCATTAAGAAAATTTCTTTGATAAGTATTATAGCTTGTGTTAATTAACTTTTGTGAAGTCTTTGATAAGTATTATAGCTTGTGTTAATTAGCTTCGAAATACAATATCATTGTAAGTTTAATTAACTTTTGTGAAGTCTTTTATAGTTAAAGATATAAAGATGAATTCATATGGAGATAAATATCAGTTCCTATACTCTTAATCAATTAATTATGGCTAATACCGACACGGATTATGTCATATGTAAATTACACAAAATACATAATAAAAAAATTTTGAAAATGAAGTTTTCCAAGTTAGCCATAACTTACATGGTCAAAAACGTGAAACAGGGAAACTACAAAAATCAAACAGTCTGTAGCAATCACAAGGTAAATGGCCAATGCCTTTCCTATTAGTCTAAAAAAAACCTATGGTCATCACGTGCAATAACAGTAGCAGTCAGAGGGGATGATGATTCAAGAAACAAACTGTTACGTCCAGCTTCCTTAACAGCTAAGGCAGTTAAATAATAATATAGAGGATAGTTATGTTTATTGACGGGTAGAAAAATGTCATTTGGTAATGGAAAAATCCATCGTTAAATGGTTATTTTCTATCAAAAAATTTCTATTTAACAACAGAAAATATTAGTGACCCTCATTTTAGTAACGGAAAATAGCTATTTAGCAAAGGATTTTCTGTCGCAAAATGACATTTTTCTAATAGTGATTTAATTAGATATATTATTTGACATTTAACTATCAAGAGGAGCGTGTGAAATAAGACAAATAAAAGATTACTTTTAAAGGGACTTCCAATTAAGTTGTTTTGGATTTATTTTCTAAGAATTTTGTTATTTGGAAAAAAGGTTATTTTGCTTTTAGTTGATTATTAGAAAAATATGATATATCTTTTATATATTTTGAATTATCTTAAAGATGTTTAGAATATATTAGTATTTTATTTTCCAAGATATTATTTTAGATATATAAGTTTGCAATTAGATATCTCAGAGATATTATTTAATATTATATTAATATCCTTGATTTAATTTAAGTAGATGATATCATATTATTATATATATATATATTTATTAATATTTTGAGTCATGTTTTGTTGAAAGTTTCCTTATTGAAGTATAAGTTGTATTCAATTATTTTCAGTTGTTACTCATTAAGAAATTTTATTTGATAAGTATTAGCTTGTGTTGAGTATTCGAAATAAAATATGATTGGATCACAAAAGTTTAATTAACTTTTGTGGAGCCTTTTATAGTGAAAGATAAAGAGATAAATTCATATAGGGTTTTAGATGATCAAAACCTTATTTTACTTATTTTATTTGGTAAATCATGTATCACAATCCGTTGCTGCTTTCTTTGTCTGAGGAACGAGAGAAAAGGAAATGAAGCTACCATTAACCGGAGTATAAAAAATACAATCCAAAACAAGAACAATATATAATTTGAGCT
This sequence comes from Vachellia pachyceras, assembly GCA_025593235.1. Taxonomy (NCBI): domain Eukaryota; kingdom Viridiplantae; phylum Streptophyta; class Magnoliopsida; order Fabales; family Fabaceae; genus Vachellia; species Vachellia pachyceras. Next base: position 18,993 of record JANTPZ010090633.1, on the reverse strand, counting down.
AGTGAAACCTAATAAATTATTTGATTAGTGATTTTTATAACTAAATTATTTGATTAATTTTGGCTGCTGACTAAAAACTCACCATTTCAATAGTACATGTTTCTAACGCTCAAATTGAAGATAAATTGAACTAAATTGATTGAGCAAACTAACCTAAATTAATTAAGATACTACTAAATCTAGTTCTAAATGTAAGATTTAGTATGTAGTGTAAATTGTATTATAAACTAAATGTTATATAAAGGATTGGGGTGGTATGAATATTATGAGATTTATTGATACGAATGTTTCAACACCTCAAGCTCAGGTGCCACTTAATTGAAACTTCTATCTATCTACAAAGACCATAAAATTGTACTATCTCTCTCGCTCACATACACAGATATGTGCGGGTAGAGAGATGAATAAATATGTCTATTTGGGAACGAGGTAGAGAAGTATTTTTATAAAAGTCGAGGTAAATATGTGTGAGGAGTTTATCTCGTTTTACGAAAAATACTATTGAAAGTACTTTTGGGGAGTATGAACGCTCCCCCAAACATAACCAATATAAATTTTGAAGACTCAATGAGATTGATACTAGCATAATGAATTAGCCAACGTGATAAACTAAAATTTAAATTCATGTTAGGACAAGTGTCCTTTAGTACCCGACAATGTGCTGGTTTAAAAAATTTTATTTACTCATCAAAAGCATGTTCAATAATGTTTTTTTCGTAAAATAAGATAATCTCCTCCACATATTTACCTCGATTTACGTAAAAGTACTTCTCTACTGCGTTCTTAAACTCAAATATTATTACTTTTCAGGATCCTTGTGGTCAGCAGAACACCATGAAGACCCAACTTATGTTTCGTAATGATGGAACTTCCACCGTGTGAGTAACTGTCAAGGGTTTATGATTCAGCCACGTCTCTTCTGAAATTTAACAGAAAACTTACAGGCAAATTCTAAAAGGGGTACACCATCTTCATCAACTTAAAGCATGAAGTCAATTCGATCTTTTGAATAATAATTATTGCACGCATCCGAATAACAATTCTTTCTATACATTTCCTCTTCTCTTATTTGGCCACCCAATATTGTAATATGAGCCTTTTTATTAAAACACGAATAATAATTAAAGTGATACAGATGTGACAAGTTTCATATTTTAAAGTAATGTGACGTAACCATATACCAATAATTACTTTAAAATTCAGACTTGTTACGTACATTAGTGGAAGAATATCAGTTGAAAAGATGCTCTATCTCTTATGTAATCTCTAATCTGTCTTTTAGTAAAATATGTATGAATTATTTTCTAGGTTTTAAGATTAGAAACTTCTCAGGTCAAAAAAAAAAAAAAAGATTAGAAACTCCCAACATTTTTAAATGTTTGAGATAAATAACTAATTTATAGAGATTATGAAAATAATCTTCGACAAAACAATTAACGTACGTATGTTCATCTTGAAGCTAGGGTGATTAACAATCTCAAATTGAGATGAAAACATCTTTTGATAATGAAAAATAGGGATAGGAAACCCGTAAGTTTTAGGTTTGATGAGTTATTTTTGGTGTTCACCCATTTTGGTATAAATATTTTGAAAATAAGTTATTCACTTTCCTTAAAGGCCTAAAAGATACCAACTTTACATTGTGAAGACAAACACTAAAATGGTCTTTTCATCACAACGCTACCCATCTTGATGTTCAGTGTTATAGTTTTAAAACCCTAAAATATTGCTACTGGGTTGCAGAGAGCCTTGGCTAGACGCATCTTCATAGCCCAACCGTCAGCAGAAAGCACTCTAACAAAAAGATGTGTACACTTGTTTTATCAACCAAAATGATGTGTATATAAGTAAACATGTTTTGAAGCCTTTACTTGACCAAATGCTACAGCTACCAATTAAATTACTTTATTAAAAGATTTGAATATTCTGTGGCATTTTGCCCAACAAAATTCTTCAACTAGCATTATTTTTTTTTTATGAACAATGATTCCCCACTGAAGCATTCCTTGAGTACTCCAAAGGTAACTTCTTTGATCCTAGACTTTTAGATCTGATATTTTTTTTTGCCTTTTGTATTGCAGTTATTGTGATTTTTTGTATAATTCAAGTATAGTGTACCTTTTTCTCTAGTTTTATATTTATATTATTTCTTTAATTTTCTTTTATTTTTTTGGGCTACTAATTGCAATGTGTGTGAAACCGAACCGGACCGGCCAGTTCAACCCGAAACCGGGAAACCAGCAGATGAGTCGATCCGGTTCTGCTGTTAACCCTGGGTCAATTCAACCAGGGTCAACTCGCTTTGACCCGGGGTGACCCAGGATTAACCCGATTGACCCGCCGAGTTAGGCAAGTCAACCGGCTTCTGTTTTGTGGTACCAGAACTTGAAGTTTTGGGTCAGAGTCATGGCGGCAACGCTGAAATGGATGAGGGAAACAAAGAGGAAGAGCTGGAGAGCAAGAGAGGCCAAAAAATACTGGAATCGGAATATAAAATCTCATCTCAAAGTTTACATATAGAATCTAAAAATTAATCTATGAACATACTCATGAAACACAAAGAACTCCTTGTCAAATCTGAGGCTCAGGCTCTGTGTTAGCTCCTAGGAAGGTAAGTCTAGGTGGACATCTGGAAGCCAACTGCAGCAACGACAATGCGCTTCCGAAAGTGGGAGAGTGAATGAGAGATGATGTGAGTGACGGAGAAGGTGAAGTCAAGAGTGAGATAAAGCGATAGTGCAGCAAGTCAGGATGGAATGAGACGAAGGAGCCAAAGTCTAGATTTTATTTTCTTAGTGCTGGAGCCAAAGTCTTTTTTATTTTATTTTCTTCTTCTTCTTCCTGTTTTACAGTCCTGTGAATTCATTCATTTTCCTTCTAGAAGTCGAGAGAGATCAAAATATTAAAAAAGAGGTTTTCCTTTTTCAAAGATGTGTGACAGCTGTATTTTCTAGTTCCTCCAACCAGATTCAGATTTTTCTTTCGTTAGCAAATCACTTCCGACCACTGTTTAGTTTCATTTCTTTTCTTCCACTTGCTCCCATGGCTATAATATGCAATGTTTTTGCTATTATTTTGATCCTCTAATTCCACAGTCCTTTCACCTCAAATGCCGTGCAAATAAAGTCTCATTTCAAGTACCAAAAAGTACTTTTTCAGATATGAACTATAAATTATAAAATATAAATACAAAATACATTTTATAATGGTATGAAAATAAAAATGGTAATACCAAAAATTTAATCTCAGGCTATACAAATGGTAATACCAACAAGTACAGTAAATTTCATATTTGAACCCATAGCCATAAATAAAATGAGAACTCTCAGCCATTTTATAATTTTTGAAATTTTGGAATATTAAGTATATTTTTTATTTTTTTATTTATCATTGGTTTAACCCTCGATTTGATTTCGGTCTGACCCACTGACCTTTGACCCACTACCTTATCTAGTTCAGTCAATGATCCGGTTTTCTGTACCTTTATACAAATTGTTGCATTTAGCTTTTTTCTTCTATATTATAGCTATACATAAAAAGCTGACAATAGTATAGTACACGTAATTATAGCTTTATGTGGTATAGATTTGATTTGATATTGACAAGTGTAATCATTTATTACATATTGTTTATGTACAGTTGGAATAGATTGATTTCATTGACACCCTTGTAATTACATAATAGTGAGACCACTTTATTATTAGTTTAAAGTATGTAAGTTGTGATGTTGGATGGTGTTAATTGTATATAAATAATTTTGGAATTTTACTAGTGATCTGAGAAATTTATAGGTAAATTTAATTTAAAAAATTAAATATATAAGAAATGTTTAAAAACATGTTCTATAGCGTTTGCTCAAGAAACCACAAGTGTATATATTATTTTATACATATTAAAATATATACTTACTGTAGCTCTTTGAATTTTGTAGCGCTTCAGTGCAACAACTTGTTTTTGTAGTAGTAGAGTATATGATGTTTTTGAAAGGCTACAAACTTAAAACAAAATAAGTTGCATTTCTTTGTTGTTGTACTGAAGTGTGAGTAGGCTTGAATTGATGTTACATGTCTCGCATCGGATATAATTGATCATATTAAGTGATTCCTTAAGTTTTGAATTAAGATATGATATTCTATGAGCCTATTTGGTAGCATGGAATTAGAAATTGGCTTATGCATGTTTGGTGTGTTGAAATCCACTTTCCCATGGGATCCGGTGCTATAAAAAAAATCATGAAATCCAGTTCCAATATACTCTCTTGAGAACCCAATTCCACTTCTCGTGAATTGGATTTTCGACCTTTTTGCCCCCTTTTCTTTGAACAACCTCAACCCTTCTCTAGAAGAGTGATGAACGACAGTAAGGACAAGAGGGGGAAGATGGGGAATGATGGCGCCCTTGTCTCCCTCCAACAATGAACACGAAGCCATCTTTGATCCAAGGCATTTGACTTTTGATCTTTGCATTGATGGTGATAGGCGATAAAGAATGGTGGCAAGCAACGAGAAAAATGACTGTGGCTAACGGCATGACTGGTTTGGGAAGAAGAGCGACGATTTGTTGATTGAATGATAAGAAGAACAACGATTTGAAGAAAATGATGGAAAAAATTCTCTTCTTCCCTTGCATCCTTTGAGTCACAGACTTGCAAGAATTCTCTTCTTCCTTTGCATCTTTTGATTCACAAACTTGCAAGAAGTTTGGATTTTGATTAGTTGTTTAGGTGATTTTGGGAAGAAGAATGATGGTGGCCCAAGTGTTTGGATTTGTTCGAAAGCCATAGATCAAGGGAAGATGATTTTTTTTGTGGTGGAGGGTATTTTAGTATTTTCCTATTACAAATATACATTTTAATCAAAATTTATATCTCACTCCTTCCCACCCACCAAACATATTTTAAAATTCACTTCCACTTCTACCTCCACCTCCACTTTCATTAAAATCACTTTCAGTTACCAAACGGGATATATATTCTTCCCCTTGATTTCCGGGCTTCGCCTTCATTATGTTTGCCCTGATTTGCAACTTTGTATAACCCATAATTTACAACTAAGATTCTTAGGCATACTTAAGACCTTCGGCTTTTTTTTTTTTTGGTTCTAAACTTGGTGATCCTTAATTATGATTAGTTCAATTTTTTGGTCTCAAATATCATCCCTTATATAAATTCATCTTAATTAAATGAATCCTTCATACATTCCTGCAATCTTTTTGTTAGTTATCATCATGTGATACTTTTCAAATTAACTACGTTAATCAATGTCAAAGAAATTAACAATTTTATCCTTGGAGCCAATATATATATATGATTATAAAGTATTAGAAATAAACTAAACATTTTTATACTTCTTTGAAAGTAAAAATAACGGGAAAGAGGTTACAATATGGGAAGGAAAAGCATTGTTTGAGAAAGAAATTAAAGCAATCCTGATCTATCCCTGGTTTTGGTTCTCCTTTTCATCTCCAGTCCAATAATTTTTCATTGCAAGTAGGATTTTTTCAGGATTAAAGGGCCCACTTTCATGATCCATAATGTGGCTTTTCCATCTCATCCCATCAGTGATAGCCTTGACCTTCACAAGTGTCTCTACCGTATCCCTAAATATAACAGTACCTTCAGGCCTCAAAATTCTGTCCATTTCTAATAGTAACAGAGTGATGTCGCACCTTCACCACACAAAATTGTAAAAAGTCAGATGTTTGATATATTCTTGTTATAGGGAAAAAGAAACCAGAAAGAAAAGGAAAAAAATTGATAAGAAATATTACATTCGATTCTTAATATAGACTCGGTTGACTGATTTGATGAGATTAAGAAACCTAAATATATTATTTAATTATAGCATATGTTACATGACCTTTCTATAAATACTTTTTTATCATTATATCATATATTAATTTATAAGTAAAGAAAATTAGTTTGAAAAAATGATAAATATAAATATTTTAAAGTAATTTATTTAACTTTCATAATTTCCCTAATTAATTAGTGAACTGCATCTTATTTTGAGAACATAAACTAATACTTGTTTGAAAATTTTATTGACCTAATGGACCACTGCGCGCAACTCATCTTCAACGGGTGATGAAAATTTTTTTGTTGTGTGTAATATATCCTTAATCACATGCAAATGTCTTTAAAACGAAAGTCATTTACACATAATTGAAGATATGTTTCACAAAGTTGAAAACGATAGTAGCCCTCCGTTGAAGATGGTTGCATCCATTCAAATTCAAGTATTTGTGTGGCAATAAAGTTTTCAGATAGGTATTTTTTTTTACCAATGTTTCCCAAAAGAAAAGGCTTATATATTGTTGTCTCAAGCGATCATTACCTATCTTGATATATGCTAAATACACCACTGGCATGGATGAGATCATAGGTTCTTGGATAGGTTGAGAAAGCTTCACACCAATCATGGTATGTTCCAATAAAACCTCGTTCATAAATTGCTCCGAGAGTGTCTGGGTTTGAATTAGAAGGGACGACATTCATAACCCATACCGGATATTTTGACAAGGCAGCTGCAAACCCACCAAGATAAGCATTCATGTCCATTATGTTTCTGTATTTTCCTTGTGAAAGTGGAATGATTCTCTTGTAATGTGTTATCTTGTTCTTCCATTCCTCGTTATCCTCACGAAATTTCTCGGCAGTGATTCCTGGAATGGAACCGGAGCCGATCCGAGGAGGAACGGAAAACGCCCGCTGAGGCCATTTCTCTAATGCCCCACCGGCAACTTCATCGGAGTTGCTAACCTCAGGCAGTGGCGTAATGCAGTTTTCTAGTTCTCTATACCTGTTCAAAACAAGCAAATAAGTTATAAAGTAGCGTTGAAGTATTCTTGAAGGTGCTGTGAATGTCTGGAAGCTTTTTTTCTTTGCAATGTCATCCTGGAAGAGTTATAAAAGAAACAACATCGCCTTAACCATTAAAACCTAACGTTGATTGTCGACATTGCTCATTTTTTTAACACTTCTATATACACCTATTCAAAGCAATCAAAGCATGTAAATAAGGTATTAAGTATAAACAAGATTGTCTCTGGGGTAAATTAAATTAGTATTCAATGTCTTGATGTTATTTTTAGGTTACTTCTAGTACCATAATCTTATTTACGATACATCTAGCACTCTGATGTTATGTTATTTTTCTAATCTTATTATATGGCATCATGCACTCTAAATCATAAATAAGATTAAGATGTTGTGATGCAATTGAACAATAACATTAAAGGAAGTTAGATCCACCAAAAAATAACATCAAGATAATAGATGCGCTATGAATAAGATCAGGGTGTCAGATGCTACTCTATATCCTACTAAGAAATAACATCAGGATGATGAATGCTACTTTACTTTAGCCCAATCTCTATACCTACTTTGCAGTAATATATATATATATATGGTAAGTGAGAATTGTATTTATACCAAGCCATGTCGGGATTGTCTGACTTGCATATGTGTGGCGTTTTATAAACCTTTCTATTTTGCACACATTCCATGTGGTTGAGAGGCTTTTGCCAAATCGCTAGGTCACCTTGCTCAATAACTTTCTTCCAACAGAGACTTTTTGCTGTGTTCTCTATTGAGTCTTGCTCTTGCTTTAGATCTTCTTGACTTCTTTCCCATCCTCTCCAATATTTCTTCCATCTAATAGGCGGGCCAGAGAGAATCCAATAACCACCTGCCCTAAGAACTCTATCCACTTCTATTAAATACAAACCATCTGCATATTAAATCAATGATTTATATTGTTAATGACTGCAAAGTTAAAATAACTTTATAGTTGATGATAACAACTGGACAATAAAAATAAGGAAAAATTATTCTTTTTGTCCATATAGTTTTAACTCAAATATTGTAACTCAATTCTTAAACTTTAACTCACTATAACTTAGTTTCTATAGTCTTTAAACTTCAACCCACTATAATTCAATCCACATAGTTTTGACAATTTAAAACTGCCTATATTTTGTGAAATATATATTTTTTAAAAAAAATATAGGGACTGGTATTTTAAATAGTTAAACTATAGTGACTGAATTGAATCAAGTAAAAGTTTAATGGCTGAATTACAATCAAGTCAAAACTACTGGGAAAATTTATACTCAGGTCATAAATAGAAGAATTAATGAATAAAAGGTTTCAAAGATTCACAATATTACCATCAGATCCCATGAGTAGCTACTGAGGTTATCATTAACAATATTACCAACATTCATTAACAACCTCAGTAACTAGTCCTGAGACCTTATACTAATTTTGTGAATCTTTAAAACATTTTATTCATTAATTCTTCTATTTAGGACTTGATTGTAAATTTCCCAAACTATTGGAACTATATTGAAGTTCAGGGATTGATTCATAACTACGTCAAAACTATAAAGATAAAATAATTAATTTTCACAAAAAAAGAAGTTAATATCTAGCTGGCATGTATATACCATTTTTGCTCCAGGGTATCAGGCAACGAGAACAGTGAGCCATATCAAAAGCCCTCGCTGGGTATGGAAGCCTTTGTGAACCCATAATGCCAATCATAGCAGGAACTCCTCTTTCCAATGCAAATTGGACTTGAGCTTCATGTGTATCTCTTGGTGCAAAAGACATTGCAATTATGTCCCTCTTCAACAAATATGCTCCCCAACTTGCTACCTTTAAAACCATAGACTACAGCTGATTAACTCCATATCTGTTATAGTTTGGCAAAGAAATATCAAACTACTTAACCTAATTAGATCAGGAATTGTCATATTTTAAATTTTGGGTCTAAAAGTTCAATAATTAACCTGAATTAAATAAACTACCAAGCCTAGTTGGGCAAAAGTCCTAAAATGTCCCAAAAGATAGAATGATTTCAAGGGATTATGTAACATTTAGCCTTCCTAAATAAATGTTAAACATGTAATTAAATGTTAGCTAAAAGAGGAAATAAAACAGTAGACTCCTTAAGGTAACTTTGCACATCTATCGCTATGAGGTTTTAAGAGAACTTTTAAAAATTCAGTTCTTTAGGGTATTATTTGAGTTATTAGTGGATCAGAATTCTATTGGATGTTCCTAGAATAAGGTGTTACATGAATGATTTAAATTAAAATAAAAACAAATTATAGGAGGGCTTCTAACATGAGATTCTCTAAAGCTTATTTTGTCTCATTTCTATACAAGTTAATAAATACTTGGTCCAATAAAAATTTTAGAGAGATATACAAACTCCAAATAGAAAAATATAAAGCTTGCTTTGATTTATGCATTAACTTACACCACAGCCGGTGTCAATGGCTGTTCTGATATTACCACTGGTAAGAGGAACAAGTTCATTAATATCATCAATATATGCATCAGCTCCATTAGGAAACATCGTCCCACCTCCAGGGAATCTAAATCGGTCACCTACAACTTGAATCCAATTCTGAATAGCCTTCTCTATGCTAAGTTCTTTATGCGGAATATTATCATACCAAGCATAGTCTCTGCTCTGAGGCCACCTGAAAGGTGTCTTATAATTTGGTGGAGCAGGTATAAGACAAAACAGGAGTTCTTCTTTTGTAGGGCAATGTCTTTCCCTATATTTCAACATGTCCCTGTCAAATCTCCTGCCTCTATCTCGATCTTGACATGGAGTATACTCACTGTACCACAAATCACATGGCGGAAAATTCTGGACACCACTAGAATTGCTAATCTCAATTCGATGATGTGCCTCGAAGTCCAAAACAGTGGAAGATGAAGAAGAAGAACTTCCTGATATGCCTAATGGGGGTGACCCAACATTATCACAACCGAATTTTGAATATGCCTCGGATTGGTCCATAGGAGCATTGGCACTTTGTCTTGCACCGATTATATAAGACAAAATACACAACCCACTTACCCCTAAGATGCAAGTGAGTCGCTTCCTCTTGGATTGGAGTTGGTTATAATGCTTTGGTGAACCATTGTATTCCTTTACCATTTTCTTTTTAGTTCTGAGATCTGACAAAGTTTTGATTAAAACAAGAGCATGTAACGTTAGTTTTCACTCCCATAAAATTGCAGTACGGCACATGTATGATAAGACCAAGCCAGTAAACAATGTCTATTTTCTCACAATAAAATAAAATTTCTTGTTTCTTTTTTGGGTTAAGGTAATACCCATTAATTTTTGCTAAAGGTGCATCCACTTTTTTATGTGTAAAAATAATAAACATCTAAAATGGGAGTAAGAATATCATGATTGTTAAATATAATCTAACATAGTTACATATACATCCGGAAAAATGGTGTGGATCTTGTCACAAAAATTAAAGGATTAAAACTTTTCTTATTGGCATTTTTGCTCCCATTTTGAATGTTTATGGGTATTTTCACACATCTAAAAAGTATATGATACCAAACATCTTTTTGATAAAAGCTCATGGATATTTTTGTATCTTCAACTTATTTTACTTTTCCTTTTAGAAAGGCATCACACTAAGGAAGTGGGAACTGATAAAAGAAAGTTCTAGTTTGCGACATCATTCTTATCTTAATACATTCCACATTTTCATCAGCAGCAACAAAAATACAAGATATTGAGGTAAGGGAAACAGGTGGTGATAAATTTTCTCCACATTCTTTTCAATTATTATTGTTGAAGATCAAATGGATTGATTAATAAAACTTCAAACAAAATAAATTCAAGCATAGGAAGCAAGTATATAGCTTAATTAGTAAGTCATGTGAAATTATTCAATTTGGGGGGGGGATTGGTACTTGTAGCCAACTAGCCCCTTCAAAATGCTACCTATAATAGCTTCTGAATAGAAAAAGACTGCAGTGGAAGAGCACAATTAATGGATAGAGCTATATATATATATGTGTGTGTGTGTGTATTTGTGTGCATTGCACGTGTTTTCTTCTCTGTTTTTTTTTCTTCGACACCCTTTCCTTTTATACTTGCCTTTTTCAAATTTTTCAAAAACCCAAATGTTGGAGAACTCCATAATTTGGCCCAAAAAAGGAGAATTCTAAAGGATCAAAGCTCATGCATGAAATACTCAAGCAAATTTGAGTAGGAAAAACTGTAATAACTCAGATTGTTTATGTTATGTCATGCAAGTGAAAAAGTTATTCAAAGATTTAGAAAAGTTATTATTGAAAATATATTTGAAGGATAAAAAGAATTGGAAAGGAAGGACATAACTGATTGGTAGATCAAGGGAAGTATCAAAAAAGAAGAAGCTTTATGACTCATGAGAACATAGAAATCTTTGCTCATGTTAAAGCTTATTGTTCTTCTAGGTTTGATATGTCTGGTTATGCATAAATAAGTAATAAATAACAGACTATCTGGATCAATCCATAGACTTTATATAACAGAAGCCAGAAATTAAGAGTGAAAGCTCTAAAATAACTTAATTTGTTAGCTTTTTGTTGTTATAATAATGTTACACAAATAAGAAGAAAAATTCAAGGAGTCAAAGTAGATAGGTACCTTAAACCTCAGGCCAAAACGTTCAAAATGATGTTCTCCTCTTTCAGTGCAATCTTATGGTTCATAAGTAAACCCAAGAATATATAATTCTTGACATAAATGGATTGAAGATGGTTTTTAACCTAATTCAAGTGTTGACGAGCGACAATTTATTTGAATAGAAGAGAAATTTATCGCCTCAATGACGCAGATCTGAATCAGCACGATGATTAATCGAGCACTATGAAACTGAAATGGTGAAATTTGATTCTAGCATTCAGAGTTGCATTTACCGAGCAAAATTACATCATAATATAATATTTTTGTGGACTAAGTATAAAAATAGGTAAAACAATGGCAACGAGGAAAGAGAGGTGTGGTTTATTTTTTCACTTGACCGATGAGAAAAGATGGTGTGGTTTCTGTTGTTAGTAGTTGCTGCTTTATTTTTGGATCCTAAATAACTACTTTTAGTTTATCCAGAAAACAAGGAAGCATGTAGGATTTAGATTTGGTCAACAAGATGATTTATGATGATGCTTTCGTACGTCAATTGATGACTTAATAGCCTCAAGTTATCTCTTCATCTCAAATTGCTCTGGTTTCATAGCTTTTTTCCCCATTTTTCTTGTTCTTTTGCTTCAATTTCTCATTCACGTGATGATCCACACACACTAGCATTTTGATTTTAATATTCTCTTTCACCCCACTAATTACCAATTTTATTTTTAGAATTGTCAAACGTACTCATAATAATTTTATAAAGCTGGAAGAAAATTTAAAAAACATTTGTATTTTTTTTCTATTTTCTCTCTTTCAAAATTATTGAAGGTAAGTTTTTATTTATCCTAGACATCTTTACCCAATGTTATGTTATCATAACAAATAACGCTCTTAATTAAAAATAACTGTTGTTATCATATAATTATTTTTATTTTTATATTTCACGTTCACTTTATTTCATTTAATATTATATAAATTTAAATTCATTAATTTAATTTAATACAGTTTAATACTACCTCATGTCCTTAATATAAGATCTAGTTGACCAATTTGGAGAGATTAATGAAATTAAATAAATTACTTTAAAGTATTTATATTTATCACTTTTTTCATGCTAATTTATTTGATTTATAAATTGATATATAATCTAATAATATACATGAATATTTTAGATAGATCATGTACCATATTGTATAATTAGATAATTTATTTAATTTTTTAATCTCCCTCAATTAGTCAATTAGGTATCATATTAAGGAATGAGGTTATCAACCTAAAATAAAAACTGGTTTATAAATTTATAAAATGGGTGGACATGATGATAAAAACCAACATACGTTACTTTTACCCAATTTTAATTAAAGTTTTCTATTATATTGATATAAAATAGTCTTCTTTTGTGTACATGCGAAGTTCTAAATTTAGGACAAATTAATCTCCCTTTATATTAGTAAAAAAATTTCATGTCATATTTTTTTAGTTACCTTTACTTTTAAAATTTTTTATTTTATTTTATTCAAGTTAATATATGTTTAATTTGACATAATCTATTGTCATATACCTCTACTGGGAAGAAACCATGACTTATAAAAAAAGAAGAAAAAAAGTCACTTGTAGACCCCAAGCATGCCCCTCCTGTTTACCACGTGGCAGTTAATGTCCCAAATAAGATAAACTATGATATTTGAACTATATATATATATTAACTTATATGTGGGATAAACCTGAATTAAAATGGTAGTAATATATATAATAAAAACCTGAAATACAATATTGCCCTTTAAAAAAAGTATAGACATTATATTAAAAAATATTTTTAAAAATCTGATAATGACAACATTGTTCTTGGCTGCTACATTTTGTTATCCCCATCCTTCATCGTCTTCAAATCACTTACTTTCTAGAAAATTTTACATGCTTAATTAGATGCATATAATGTGTACCTCATGATTACTTATAATTTAAGAAAACTTTCTCTTAACCCTGAGTTTCCCAAAGTGTATATCTAATTAAAGTCACTTGCTGTCTAAATAATTTTACATATTTAACCAAATAAAAAATGACCGAATGAACAGTGAATGCTCATGCAACTTAGGGCATTGATTGAATAAGAAATTGACCAAATGTAGAGAATTGAATAAGCTTTAATTAGAAATTTGAATCATTTGATTTGATTTTTCTAAAATTAATTATGAATTTTTAAAGTTGGCCAATAATTTTTAAGTTACAAAGTGAATAGTAACTTTTGGTAACTTTTTAAGGTTTTTTTCACTTAGTTAATTTTAGCTTATGGAATGTATTCAAGTAGTATAGTTAAGGTCTCTAATGTATAATAAAATTAGTTAAGGGAGATGTGACATCTATTTCCACTATTTTGAAGGCTTGTGGATTGGGCAATGCAAGACGTGGGAGCTTCTTTATAAGTCATTTGATTTGTTTGACAATTATACCTTTTTCATGAGGCGATCACGGAGGGGCTTAATGACATTATTTATTTAGAAAATCGCCTGCATAATTTAGGCAACCTAAAAACCTCTGGAGTTGGGTTTTATCGAGGATTTGGTTTAGGAATTTGTCGGCAAATTGTATTGCTTGATCTATAGGAGCGATCATACCAAGATGTATTTGATGTCCTAATGATCCTATCTTGGTTTGGAAAATGTTGATTTTAGTTTTGGAAACAGCAAGACCGTTTCTATTGGCAATATTGACAAATACATTGATATTTTTGAATTGTTGATCAATGTTTTGGGATTATTTTTTTCGTCCAGAGGGCATGACATTCAATTTATATTGACTATAGGGTATGTGAACCTTATTTTATAGCGGTCCTTCAATATGCGAAAACTTAGATTTCATATCAAATTTGAAAATATTTTGGAGGAATGGAGGCAGTTTAAAAGATTTTTTATTGGGGATATGATATCTAATCTACTGAAGGGCTTGGTTTAGTGGTTTTGTGATTAATGACTAATCTAAATGCTCCTCATTCTATTTTTACATTCTTAAAGCAGTAAAATACCAATGAGTAACCCATCATCCGTGAGTTCAATTGGCAAAGAGATTGTACTAATACTCTCACCAAAAGATAGAGGGTTCAATCTTAGGGAGTGTCACTTTGGTATGACTCTAGTTGATGTGCTTAGAGAGGCATCACTACATCTTAGTAAAGTTGGGTGGACCTACATTTTGAAGCCAGACAAAAAACGCTTACTTGTCACACTTCCAAGCTCACAGTAAATAGACTCCAGTGGATCATAAATTAGATACCCTACCCTTGAATCGTAGGTGAGCCTTATCACTTTCCTAAAATTTTTGTATAAAAAACAAGAAGACCAATGACTGCGACAAATTAATTTTCTTGTATAAGAGCTGTTGGATCTTCTTTCGACAAAATTCAAGGAGCTCATGATTCATTTGCATGGGTCTGGCTTTTGTTGGGATCTCGGTTTCATGGAAGTCTTTTTCATATGGGAGACTCGGTGTTTATTCCTTTACCAAAAGGCATTGTGAAGACCAGAACATATGGATTATTGGATTTGATTTAAAAGACTTTTTATCTTCTTTTGGGTTTCTAGTTGAGATAATTGGTTTTCTGTGGCTTTATAAAAGATTTCTTCTTTCAAAAACTTTATTTGTTTTTCTTTGAATACAATAGGGTGTATTTATTTTATTATTGGCTTATGTATGAATTCAAAAGGAAGTGGCTTCCCTAATTGCTCAATTGTTATTCCATCATATGATACATAAAAGGGAAAAGGGGCTTTAATGAAAGGGTTTCATAGAATATCTTGTTTCTTATATGTTTTACTAAAAGGGAAGGGTTTAATTTTGCTTGGAAACCTTGGTTTTGTATAACAACATTGGTTATTTTATATCAAACCTAGAGTTTGTTTCCACAAGCTAGACCTTTTTGTGGTTTTTTTTTCAAAATATTTGGTTGGTATTAGACCTTATAGGAAACAATTTTCAAGTTTAATCTAAGGGTAAATTCTTGATTAATTACAAGTTTAATCTTGATATAAAATCTTTGAATTTCTAACCTAGAGATGAGATTAAGAAAAAGTTAGGAAAGATCTTGGTTTTCTTGTTCTTCATTAGCTTCAGGTGATTTAAGATTAGATTTACGAAGAGCAACTAATACAAGTTCTTCTATGCCAATCCTTTGGTCTTCTTGTCGGCTTTTAAAAGTTTTGACTGCACTTTTAAGGTTATTAATTTCATTTTGGGAATTGTTGGGACTTATTTAAACCTTTTAAGAGTGTCAGCTAGGTTATATTTATTGACCATAGGTTTAGGGCGGGGTTATAGAGGACGAGGTTACATGATTTGAATTTTTTTGCATGCATTTTTTGAATTTATTAAAGTAATGCCTTTTTTCTTCTAAACCAGGGAGAGCGTTAGTGACATGAAACAATAAATCATGTTCAGTGACATTAATCTCTTCATCAGAAGAAAGATCATCGTCTTGGATTTGGTTTATTTCTCCAGAAGATGACTCATCACTTTCCTTTTCAAACGTTTCTAACAATAGGCTATTAAGTTGATCTAAAATAATGATTCCGTCAAGTTCAGGTTCTAACTTTCTTTTGAAATCTACAATATTTTGATGTGACCAGGATTGCCACACTTATAATAGGTTACTTTTTTTCTTGGCTTAATAGTTGGTTTTGTCTGTTAATTAGTGCAAGCTTTCCACCCAAGAGAGAAATTGGGTGTATATAAACATTTTGTAACTTACAAAACTTTCAACATAATTTAAGACAAGATGGAGTTAGAGAGATATCACCAAGGATGAGCACACATGATTTATATTGATCCGGTCCAAATTCTTTGACTTAGGTTCAGCCCTCAGAAACCTTTTGACAGCTCCACCATAATCTAATTAAGATTAACAGGGTTCTTAGCACCTTAGTGCAACTTACCGACAGTCGCTTAAGAAAACTCCCCCTTACACTTTGCAATCAATACCCTACTCAAGATCCCACTACCTTAAGGTACTCACGTAAATTTAGACAAAGATTAACTCTGCTGAAGAGTAAATAAATGATCACTGAAGAACAATAAATATAATCAGAAGATCAGCTCAACGACTCAGTAAAAAATTGAACGCTCGATTCAATATTCATGCTTGATGCTGTTGTTTTTGAAGAACTTAATGCAGCTTCTATTTATAGGGAGGCTGATTAAATGATCGTTGTGAATAGAGAAGCAAGCCGTCGAAGAGATAGTCTCTGATATATCCATTGAGGTGTAGATAGCAGAGCATTGCTGCTTCCTTTTTGTCCAACATGTACTTTGCCCAAAATGGTTGTATTATATATTGGTTCCTGCAGATCTATTAAAGAAACTTCAAGAAGTGTTAGTTAAAAAGTAGTTATGAAAACAGAAGATTTTATAATCCTTGAAAGAGTCTCTGTTTTGCTTATACTGGGCTTCATCTTTATCACTCATTTTCATTAGAATGAATAGTGATTGAACCTGCGATAAATAATGTTAGATTGAAATTAGAGTTGTTGAACTACTAATTCATTCGAATGGGTTGATATTCCTTGGAATGAGTTGTGTTGAAGAACATCAGATTTCTATTCGAATGACTTCTTTGGCTTTCAGATAGATAAAAGATTTATTCAAATGAGTGATTTGTTATTCCAATGAGCTTTCGGAATACTATGACGCAAAATTTTTTTATTTTTACTTTCATTCAAATATGTTGAAAATAAATTATTCAATCAAATGACTAAATTTTTATTCGAATAAATTTCTAAAAACTTAGTTTGGAATTCCTTTGACTTTATTTAAACATCTTCATTTGAATGGCAAGACTCTAATTTGAATGAATTTACGAAAATTATTTGACCTCATTTAAATGTCTTGAAGATAAATACCTCGTTCGAATGACAATTCTTATTCGAACAAATTCTTAAAAACTCTATTTTGAAATTCTTTAACTTCATTTAAATGTTTTGAAGATAAATATTTCATTCAAGTGGTAAGACTTTTATTTGAATGAATTCCTGAAAATGCAGTTATAAAAAGATTAATCCTCATTCAAATGTCTTGAATTCATTGATGATATCCTGAAGATGAGGTATTTGATTCGAGTGAAACATTGCATATTCTAATAATCACCTAATATCTTAAAGCTTTTGAAAGATTAGATTCATTTGGATACTTTGAAGATGAAGACCATTTGAATGAATTCTTTCATAGAGATAGTTCAACAATTAGCTTGAATAAAGCTTATTTGAATATTGAATTAAAGCGTATTTGAACAGTTCTGTAATATCTACAATATTCCTTGAAGAATTGGTCATTTCATTCGAATGAACATGATCACTCGGCTAAAAACTTCAAAACTTCTATTTATGAATTTTGATTATCCCAATTCTTTTGCACATTTTTAAAACTTGTAATTTTGTTATCATTGAAACACATAGGTCAAATTTTCTCCCATTTTAACGATGATAAAACCATATTTTGCAAAAAAAAAAAGAAGAGAAAATAAGTGACTGATCTTAAGCTGTCAGTTGTCACTTTTGGTTCAAAATTGGTTTCCTTTTTACAAAAACATGTGAATGGTATCACAATATATTTATAACCTAAGAGAGTTCAAAATTTAGCTTTGAACCACTATGTTCAATAATTATGCATTTAAGATCAAACAGAAGATCAGCAAATAATGAGATTGATAAAATATGAACAAGAATTACGAGCAATTGAATAAGGCTAGAGATATCATTGCATAATTGACTGAAATAACATATAATTAACCTTATAAGCCAACAAGGAGTACAGTTATATTGCAGTAAAAACAAATGTATGATATAAATGCAACATGAAGACAGTATCTCGGCTATCTTAAGAAACCGGAAGTACAATTATTACATAATTGGCTATTAAGGTTGTCATGGAGAAACAATGGAGGGGGCTACAAAAGCAATAAGGCCAATTCTTAGGACCCGATATAATCATCCAGATCTGAACGGTTCATATTTATTTATTAAATGGTAATTTCTTAAATAAAAAATTTATTTTTTTAATAAAATTATAGTTGAGAGATTGTTTTTATTTTTTATTCTGCATTACTAGAATATTTTTTTAAAAAAAAAATACAGACATTTAAAAATTAAATTTGGATCACTTAAGTTAGATCTGAATAGTTCAAATCTATCAGCTCTCCACTAAACATTTTACTTAACAGGGTAACTGATCCTAATTCTTTCTTAAACATTTTAATTCTTTCTTATACTTCTAATATTACTACCACCCACTCTTTGACCCCGGTAACAAAGAAGGAATCCATAAAAACTTGGGATCCGACACCATGATAAAATACTACCCTCATGATTAGACCATGTCCCTGAGATTTGATAAAAAAAAGGTGCATTAGCGGTTAATACGTTGTAATTGGATAAGTTATTAGGAATATGACGGAACGAAAGACCAAGGAAAGAAAGAAGAATGCACCAAAATGCAGGTGCTGCACCAAACGCTGGTGGTTGTTTCTTGTTGTAAGTGAATGCAACGAAAAGACCCGGAAATAACGAAT
>JANTPZ010090632.1:0-27171 GCA_025593235.1 Vachellia pachyceras | reverse complement strand
CCAGATGAGTCACAGCGACATTGCCGTTGAGGACGTCGCCAGCCAGCACTAGCCTGGAATTTGGACTTTATCAGTTTGATTCTCACATCAGAAATGGCAAATGTGAAAGGTTAGCCAAAAAAATTATAATAAATAAAAAATAAAATAAAACCATGAGGTCGCGTTGCTTCCCTCCACGTTCGTTCTAATTCATATTCTAGAAGGTCCACAAACTTGCCCGTTCATTTTTGGCTAGAAAATTCTATCTAGAGATTCCAACTTCTTTGGGATTTTTTTTACTCCCCATAAGATTGGTGGAAAGTCCTATTTTTAAAATTTCATTAATAAGAAGATTCTAAGTCAATGCTACTAATACTTTGTTTATATAAAAAATAGTAATTATACTTTGTATGTATAATACTTACCAGTTTGAACATATTCGGATAAGGCTATTTAAAGCACTAGTATGGATGATTGATCAAGCCGTGTGAAATTTGGTATTTGAAGATTGAAGTGCATTCTCATAGGATACATAAAAAGATATCTTTTGATTAATAACCTATATAAAGATCTGGTTTACCATATAATGATATCGCGATCTATGTAGTCAACCTCATTTAGAGGGACTAAGCTTTATTGTTATTTTTATATGTATGAATAAGATTTGTTTCAAATGGTAAGTGGTTGTATCAGCTTAATCAAAAATCTTGAGTTTTAGCTTTAGAAGCACAAGGGTTAAATACTTCATGCTAGAATTTTGTCACCCTTATGATTATATTCGACTCTATCCAAATGAGTCTGATCCTCTTATGAATCTTCTAAGTGGGGTAGGTGGAGAATATCATATGCTCCACACACAAAAATTGCAAGGGATAGATAATTTTCATTTATACAAATATATCATGTTATTCTCACCAATAAAATATTTAAATAAGGATTTTTTTTCCATTGAATATGAATGGACCTCGAATAAAACAAACTATGTGCATGATAAAATGATAAAATGTGAGGAGTACCTATACGCTTTATATATGAAAATATATCAAGTCTTTCTAACCAAGAAAATTTTAAAATAAGGATTTGGGAGAATGCTCGAAAAATGCATTGAAAATTATAAAAGGATAAATTAGAGTTTTTAATTTCCATAATATCAAATCAGAGTGTTAAACCAAACAAAGATTGTAAAATGTTAGTAAAAATGATATCGCCCATGAATATTGAGGAAGGAAGACATGGTCGTCACTATTCATCTGAATGAAAATTTTTCGTTCGGAAGAATAATGTCTCATTTTCAACACTTATGAGGTCAAAATGAGACATTATTCATCCAAATGAATTTTGAAGATGTGATATTATTCATCTAAATAAATTTTTTGCATTCGAATGAACAGTGTATCATCTTCAACACTCGTTGTGATGAGTTAAAGATGTGAAATTATTCATTCGAATGAAAAACACTATTCATCATAATGAAAATTTTTTACGTCTCATCTTCATCACTCATCACGATGAGTTAAAAATGCAACACTATTCATCTGAAAACACTATCCATAAAAAATTTTCAAGGGTAGTCCTGCGTCTTCTTTCTGAAAAAAATACTCCATGGGTAATATTATATTTTCACTAACGTTTTGAAATCCTTATTTAGTCCAATGTCATGATTTGGTATTATAGAAATTTGAAATCTTGATTTGCCCTTTTATAATTTTAAAGATATTTTTTTTAGATTTTCCCAAAGGATTTCCTCATATATCTTTATTAGTCATATATATTTGAGCTACTCCTTAATAGAACCTAGACATATGAAATTAATAGGAGTGTTTTGAAGAAAAAATTATAAATTTAAAAAATAAAATGGATTGAAATTTATATTTTGCATCAAAATAAACCTTTTCGTCTAACTTTGATAATATGGAGTTATAGACTGAAGTTATTAATAAAAACTGAATTAAAAAAATAAATTATAGGGATTTGATTCAAAACTAGGATAAACTATATTGACATGTTGATTTATTTTTAAAAAGTTAATGAATATTCTTAAAATTATAGTATAATCATGCATTTTATTGCTCTCATGTATGCTCTTGAAATCAATTTTATTTTAGTTATTTAAATTATGATTAGTGTGTGTTAGACTTTAGCCTTAGTTAATTTTCTCAATAGTAATATATAAAAATGCATATAATAATTTTAAAAACAATATTGTTAATTTATGAAAGTACAAACGTTAATTTTGGAATTTCAAAAAAGATCTGTTTAATTTCTTTTAAAATATTTATTCCCTTTTAGGAAGATTTGAGGGAAAAAGTTTCTCAAAAGCTACCTTGCTAACTTTAACTTGTAAATTTACTATCAGAATTATTTTTTAAAACAGAGGCTAAATTATATAAAACTCATTTAATTTGATATCATATGTAAATAACATTCCTAATCTTTAAGATTTTACAGTAAACCTCCTTGTTCTTTTGCATTTATATAGGTAACTGGCATGTTATTAGTTGAATTCATTATTTATCTACAAACGATTAAAAGTTCAAGGGGTAGGTTTATTATTAAGCTTTAAAGGTTAAAAAAATTATTTGTATATGATTGAAAATTTTATATAATTCAACATGAGTTATTGGTTTTTTCCATTTTCTTGATTGACCTTTTTGGTAAGTAAGAAGAAGAAAGGGTTACGACTTTAAGCAAACCCAGACAAGAAAAAACGACAAACTGAATGGTCAGTTTTGATACCTTGAAAGACATTGAATATATAACAAGGCAAACTGCACAAAGTTTGAAATGGTCAATTTTGATAGTTTGAAAGACATTGAATATATAACAAGAAAATGTATAATATTTAGTTGACTTTTCTTAAAATATTAATGAAATTAAATACATCAATTTAAAGTATTTATAATTATAATTTTTTAAACTAATTTATTTAACTTATAAAATAATATATAATCTAATGATCCATATAAATAAATAATTTTACTTGATGAATTTACCTTGGTTGATCTTCACACAAAAAAGTCAAGTTAGGTAACTCTTGTACTAATATCAAAGTAATATATCTGCATAAAAGTCAATTAAAACCGATAATTATTTTTTTCTTTATCAACCTTTTATTGCATGGTCAATTAAATTTGATGAGTCAACAATATCCGTTAAGAGAAAGTAACGGTTTTAAGTTTGAGGGATTAAATGTGCAATTTTTAAACTTAAATGACTAAAATAAAATCTGACACAAATATAAAGGATTAGAAATATACTTTAGCCTAATAAAAATTAAAATTAATAATTTTTATTTTGAACAGATATTTCTTTAACAAATATTTCTCTTCATAAATTCTTTTTTAATAAAATTCTTTTTTAATATTGATTTTACAATATTTAAAATAAATATACGAGAATAATTTTAGTACAACTTATTAAAAAATATTGAAAAATTTATTGAGAGGTCCGAATAAAGAACTTATTTAATGAATAGTCTTAATTTTGAAAATATTTATCAAAATGTCCCATTGACAATATGAGTTCCTATATATTGATAACATCATGCACTGTATTGACAACGCCTCATGTTGTCAATGGGGCCTTTTGATAAATATTTTCAAAATTGGAACCATTCATTAAATAAATTCTTTATTTGGGACCTCCCAATAAATTTTCCAAAAATATTTTAAGCTGCTTTTATGTTCTAACCAAACAAACACTAAATGATATATAAAAGTTCGCCTGTATTCATTTAATTGTGAACAAGCAACTTTAGTGTATTATATGTTGAAGTCCATACATTCTCTTTGATGTGGGGTTCTCTGTGATTCTTGTCACCACACAGCTCCTTGAGCAGCAGCGTTGTTGCCATTACTCACTGAAGCTGGCCAGGGCCAACATTCTAAACTTCTCTCATCAAGCCTTTGTGATCATTTTGGAGCAACAATAAGGTTGCTAACACTTGTTCCAGTTCTAAAAACGACATCTTTACTTGAATGGGTAAGGTTGTTTACATCCATCCCTCTCTAAACTTCACTTAATGTTGAGTTGTTCTTTAAGCTGTTTTGAGAATTTTATTTAATAATTCCCTCCTTCATGAATTTTTTTCTTTTGGAACATGACTTGCTCTCTCACGGGGCAAAGTATTCATCATTGTACAGTATTCACTATAATTTTGAGCTACAACACAAAAATAATTTTGAGTGCGCATGAAAGAATATAAAATGACGCCGACGCCATCATGATTGTACATTATCCTCTATAATTCATATCTAAGTACACAATATAGTCAAACGATCAGGTAACTTGCCTTCGATAAGAGAAGCAGGATAAAAGCTGAACATTCATTCATAGATTCGCTTCCTTTTCAGCAGTGCAGGAAACATGGAGACAGAACCAATAATGAAGAGCACTGATAATGTCTTAAAATCATATAGATCCTTCACTGATTTCAGATCCCCGAGAGCAAGGCCGGCCTGAAATCAAGCAACAAGAAAGACGACTTTGAGCAGGGTGAAAGAAAAGTATAAGAATTAAGAACAGCTTGTAAATGTACTTAGCCTCTTCATGCAGAAAATTAGAAGAATTTCTTTTATATATTTTGGGTGAAATATTTGGGACACATAGTTTGACAGGGAACAACAACAAGATGGAGGACGATTATAGTAGCTGTGTTAGTAGCTTACTGAAACAGACAAGTTCATCATATCCCTTCTAAAGCTTGTTCTATGTAAACGAAGAGCTTTTTTTTCCTCAAGTGTTAATTCCCAATTAAGTAGTTTCTACATATCCTTGGCTGATAAATGAAGATGCTTCTTTTGAATGTAAACACATTAAAATCCTATGGCAGGGTTTCTCAAATCTATCTGACCATAAGAGGTCAACAAGATGCAACTTTAGCTCTTGAAGCATTACATCTGAATCATCCCATTCTTATCTCTGGAGAAAGTGACAGAGAACTGAAGATGAAACTATAGAATCGAGCGTGCTATTTACAATATCCCTAAAGGTGAACTTGTGCCGTTTCATGAATTGCAATTGGTAATAGAGCTTCCATCTTATACAAGATTGAAGGCCTGAGGAAAAGCTGGACAATAAGGAACTGGAAACTCATGAAATGACAGAAGGATCTTGATAGGATACCAGTTTATTAGTTTATTTTAATTATTTAATTTTAATCATTTATATGTAGTGGGGTCAGTTTGTGGAGTCTGTTGTTAGTGAGTGGGGAGTTAGTTGTTTAGTTAGTGGGAGTTCATGTCCGTAAGTTTAGAAGAGGTAGTTTCTAATTCTAGTTCTATAAATATCCCAACCATATGTAAGCAAAAGCATCAATGAATGAATAAATCAGTATTTATTTTGAGATTGAAAATTCTCCTTCTTTTGGCTTTTATTCTCTTCCATTGAGTGAGATTCTTGCTTAAAGAGAGAGAGTAGGAGAGATCGGTAAGTACTTAGATCCTGGGACTTATCATATTTCCTATTAATCTCATTTAAAATAACTTCTCGTAGAATCTCACCATCAAGACCGCCCACCCATTCCCCGCCCCCCAACAAAAAAAAAATCCCCACTTCAGGTAACAACAGGATAATGACTAAAAAAAGGTTACATCAGGATACTACCAAGCAAAGCTATTTAATCTTAAAAGGGCAACCATAAAAAAATATATATGATAAAGACATAAACTTCTTTAAGAGATTAAGGCATAAAATATAACAATCTAAAAAAGCTAACAAAGAGTTCTTTAAAAAAAGATAAATAATGTGGAAAACTGACTGTATGGTAAGATAAAGGTAAGATGCGTAGAAGAGCCTTACTCTCACAGTAATATAAGCGGCTGGAATAAGACCAATCAATGTCGCTGAAAAGAAGACTTGAAACGGTATATCAACAATTGGAGATGCCAGATTTATGAAAAGGTTTGGCAAGGTTGGGGTTATCCTCAGAAAAAGCATGTAATTCAGGAGTTTATCCCTATGCTTTGATATCTGATTGAAGAAAAGAAAATCTGGTTAACATTGCAGTCACCATGATTGTCCAATGAATGGTTTGACTGGTCAAAATAGATAAGCACACCTCAGCTTGGAAAAATCTTAACTTCTCAGGCCACAACCAAGAAACTAAAGGCCTCCCCATTAACTTCGACAAAAAGAAGCAGGATGATGCTCCAGCAGTGGCATTGAAAACAACTAAAATAAGTCCTTGAAAAACTCCAAAGAGGGCTCCAGCTAACAAGGACATGAAAATTGTTCCAGGAATCATAAATGTCTGCATGAAAATGTACGTGGAACAGTAACCAAGAATGAATGGAGCAGGGTGATTTTCTGCATATGCTGCAAAATTATCTCTGTAGAAAAATAAGATAAGAAAAATATGGTTGAGAATAAAGAATGTAATGTGGCGTAATGGACATGTATTAATGAAGTAGAGGTAGTAATGGTTAAACTAAAACCATCCAGAAGCTATAGATCGCTATTCAAATTTTGACAAATTCTTATGGTCCAGTTACCTCATTTATTTTAAACACAAAAGTAATTTTAAAGAAAACGTGAAAAAGATAATAACGTAATCGTTTATCAACATATCCCTTCACCATGTGTCATGTGAAGCCCAGCAAAACTTTTGCCACTGTTCCATTCTGCCTAATTGGTTTCTCAAGTGAAAATGTAGACTTGTGCTTTAGCCAATTGAAAGAGAACAAAATTTTCTCCCACAAATTCACCCAAGGCTGTTACACAGATATGTGAACGAAAAAGAATATCATCGTAATATTTACTATCTTCCTATCTGAGTTCCTCTGTTTATAAAAGTTTTACAACTCCACAAGAATGCATATTTAGTAAGCCTCCCCAATCATAGTAACATTAAGTGACCAATCAAGTATTCTATTACAGCTGAACTCGGAGGAATGCAAGGAAAGTTTCGGGAAAAGAAATTAATTTCACTTTTTATGCCCATAACTGAATTCATCTACGAAAGCCAGAAAGGGACCAATAACAGCAACCTCGGTAAAGCAAAAAAATAATCATTAAAGACACTTGATAACTACAAAATAGTTCCATGAAACGTACTTGAGCACGCGAAGATCCGAAATTGTGCGTGGCAGCTTAATCTTTCCGTACTCCGCAGCAGGCATTGTCAAGTAAACGCAAAACAAACCAGCGGAGAAAACAAAGAACACGCCGAGAGCAGCAGCAAGTTCCCAACTATTGAATGGGGACCTCTCCAACTTAGGCTTCTTGCAGGACGGCGAATAGTCGTCCTCAGCGGTCTCTTCATCCTTCAACAACCTCCCAGTATCGCCTATCAGACTCCTCTGCGCCGCCATGAGTAACACGAACTAGTGATATGAACTGAAAATCCAGAGATGTTCAGCAATCATAGCAGGAAAGTGTCGTATTATGGAGTGCAAAACGGAGACAGAACTGAGATGTTGCAACAAAGAAGCGGCCGGAGAATCACACCAACCGGTCAAATGATGCTTGATCAAATAAAATTTCGTGGATCAATGTGTATGAAACGAATGAAATGCAGAGAGAGAGAGAGAGAGAAAATGACTATTTGAAGGTGAGGAAGATCAAAACTTTGCTCTAGGATTTTGAAGGGATATGAGAGATAAAAGAGGACAGTCAAGCAGCAGGAACACGTTTTGCTTGAGAAAGGAATGAACGAGCATGAAAGACAACAACGAAGAGGAAAGTGAGTGGGGGAAGGCATTGGAGAAGTGGTTTTTACCTTGTTCTTTTTTCTGGTGCCAAAAAAAATTTTGTTTATTTAGCATTTTTGTACAACTTCTTCTTTTTGCGGTTGACAAATTTTAGGAAAAAAATTTCAGAAAGTGTGTGTTTAGGAATTCCATTGGTAAAAAGAAGTTTACGGATTCTAAAATATTTTACGGATTTCAAACTATTTTTTTTACAGATTTTGAGATATTTTTTATCTTAATTTTGTACCGGAGAAATTCCCAAAAAAGCACAAAATTTGTTTCTGAGAAGTCACCTGCATAATCACCACCTCCTTGAACGTATATTTAAGGGAGGTTTATTATAATATGTCAAGGAAGTTATTTATGAAAAGGTCACAAGAGGTTATCAATGACAAGTCGAGGAGTATTATTGACAAGTGGAACAGCTGGCATTAACAACTCTTGGGATCTTTTCATAAATAACTTCCTTCCTTAAGACCTTACAATAAATCTCTGTATATTTAAGGGAAAATCACATATAAGTCCCAAGCAAGCAAAAAAATGAATCAAAAATCCCAAACATTTTGACAATTATCCTCAAGTCCCATGGGACCATTTTGTGATTAAATGAAGTTGTGTAAAGTCAAAAATGCCCTTCAGTTAGCTGTGTGAGAGAGAGATGAAAACAGAAAATCATATATGTGAAAGTCAGATCACAACAGGGAGGAAAGTGAGTCTGAAAAATGAAAGAGGTAGGAGGGTTTCTGAAATCAGCAATTCGTGCACTGAAAGTATGGTATTTCCTCCGTGCATAACAAAAGCATAGTGGCCCGAAATGACTTGTCCTAGCTGTGTGAAAGCTGGTTTTTCAGTTGGTGTGTATCTCCTCCGTAAAAAGTGAACCTATTTATACTGCTCTAATGTTAAACACGTTAAACATGTTCATTATGCATAAGATGTGGAATATTGTTATTTTGATGTGTGTGTATATGTTTGATAATCTCTGTTCGAATAAAGGAAAAGCAAAGAACAGTGTTGACGGAAGCACAATATCTAACCTGGAGAATGCAAATGTAAGCTGGAAATTTATGGGAAAAAAAGGAAAAATGCTTGTCATTGATGGATAAACCATAAATAAGCAAACTTGTTGGAAGCACAATATTAATGGTTGTCATTAAAATGGATTGAAAAGTACTGTGGGAATTTTTATTAAGATGGGGGTTGTGTGTGCTCTGTTATCGTTCATCATGCTCTGTTTCTTATGTGAAATTATGATGGAATGCAGTTTAAAAGTGAAGTTGCAGTGTTTACAAGTATTAAAATTGCTTAGGTTGTTAACAATAGCAGCGAAGGTTGTTAATATGACTTCTTATGTGGTTAATGACAAGTGCAATATGTAGACGTCAATACTGATGGCTAACACGT
Organism: Vachellia pachyceras; assembly: GCA_025593235.1. Classification (NCBI taxonomy): domain Eukaryota; kingdom Viridiplantae; phylum Streptophyta; class Magnoliopsida; order Fabales; family Fabaceae; genus Vachellia; species Vachellia pachyceras. The sequence continues at coordinate 18,100 of JANTPZ010090632.1, read as the reverse complement.
CTGGGAAGAATATGTTGTGCTTCCTTCATGTAGGAGGAAGATTTGTAAGCAATGAATCGAGGTGGAAATGTATGTAGGTGGAATGATAAGATCAAGAGTTATTAAAGAAGGCACATGTTATGAAGAGTTAAAAACAATGAATCAAGGGGGAATGTATGTTGTTAGTGCTGTCTGTTGGTGTTGTTAGAAGTTGCTCGAGGGGTTGTTAATATTAACTGCTGATGTTGTTAGTGGCAAATGCTCATATTGTTAAAGGTTACTGGTGGTATTGTTGTTAGAAGCTGCTGGTGTTGATAGTGATATTTGTTGGTGTTGTTAGAAGCTGCTGGTGGGGTTGTTAGTATGTTTGGGAATCTCAAGCTGGTGGAGATTAAACCCATATTATATAATACCATGTTAAAGCCTCAGCACTTGGTGATAAAACAATTAAAACCATTCAATTTATATAATACACAGGATACCCATCATAATAGTATCACTCACAACTCAATGACACAATCAGTTTTGGCCACATAAATTTATAAATGATATTATAAATAATAAAACCAGTTGTACACTTTATATATAAGTAACAATGAATTTACAACTCGAAAGGAACAATTAAATGTGTACAATTAAAAATGGTAAATGAACAACTAAATGATATCACAAAACCGGCTACATCAAAGAGATCAAATGGTGCCATCTTGGGTGCGAAGAAAATAGCCCTAAATTTTAGCTGACCCTTAACAGAGAAGTACTTGACAATCAAATGGTCTTCCCAATCATTAGTAGACTCTTATAGAAAGCAGCATATTCCTCCTTTGTCATCTCTTTAGGCTTCCTCATCCAAATAGGCTTTTATTTGTTCACAAATGACCGCTCATGGGACACCTCCTTGATCTTCTTCTTTTTCTTCTATTCTTTTTCCAAACGGCCCAATCATGCTTACATTAGCACTGTCACCAATATCTCACAGTTAATCTATCAAAAAAGGGAAAGATAAATAAAATGATCTAAATATCTCACAGGTAATCTATCAAAAAAGGTCACATGACCTATATGTTTCAGAGAATCATATAAACCTTGTAGGAAACAAATGATCTAAATTTCAGAATAGATTAAATCTACATTTAATACACACATTCATTTTCACCATTCATATTTTGCAAGCAAATTGAACACCAACCATTCAATACCAACATTTAACATACACATTCATTTGCAACCACTATGTGCAGCCTCAACTATCCTTTTAAAGTGGTTATTAACTTGAGGCGAATATTAAAACACTCCAAAACTAAGTTAAAGTCATTAACCGCTATAATAAAGTCAAAGAGGATACTTCTCAATAAATTAAGAGTTAATTGCATAACATGGCATTTTTTGAAAATACATCATAAATATTTCACTAAATTTTACAGAAGATCTTATATTAAATACCATAAAAGGATGGGAAAATGACAATTAAGTCTCCTCTAAGGAAGTTAATATCAATCAAATACTTCCAGTTTCACTAATTACAAAGAAGAGTTAAGGAATTTGAATGTCATGTCGGGCACACTTAAAATAACTAAAATAACCTTTGTTTAATTTTCATATCCCCTTCAACCAAAATGTACAAGAAAATTCTATCTAGCAAAACAACCTCCAAAGTTAAGCACAACACCAGAATATAGCACCAAAAATTTACAGTAATAATATATATCCTCATTCCACAGCAACATTGCCCAACATCTTCATGGAGCATAATACAAATTAAACACCCAAATTACACCAATTCTAGAACCATATAGCACTATAACAAGACCATAACTGTATATATTTTGTACTGGTCCAACATAAATCGCAAATGGAAGGGGAGTTTTACCTCTAATTACATGAACTCTTTCCTCAATGAACAAACAAATCAACTCCAATTTGCTGCACTAATTCCAGCCCCCAGTTCATCAGCTAAAATTTTACCAGTCCACCATAAATTGCAAAGAAACCTCGCTGAAGAATATAAAAAGGTTGGAGCACAGAAAAGTGGGTTCAAGCTGAGTGTCAGAGCAAGGCCAGTAAGAAGCGCTGACGACGCGATGAGACTGAGCGGCAAGAAAAAGGTCAGAGAAAAGGGTATATATAACATTAATTAGCAGTGGAAGTAAGAGCGTGGACATGTTAGAAGAGGAATAACAAGGGTTTTCAGAAAGGGGATTCAATGGAGTTGATGATTAGCTCACCTTAAAAGTGATGAGGTGACATCCGCGTTTGTGAGGAGTTAGACGATACCGAAGACATTGACCACGGATGCAGATGAGCAGAGCGATAAGAGGAGAACTCGGAAGCAAAACGCAGATGAGCGGAGTGATGAGAGGAGCAACGCTGAAGAAGATAAAATTTGAAGTCTTCAGTTCATTTTCTAGGGGGCAATTTGGTCTTTACACAATTGCAATTAATCACAAAAAGGTCCCTTGGGACCTGAGAATAAATGTGAAAATGTTTGGGACTATTTCTTCATTAAATGTCTTACCTGGGACCTATGTGTGATTTTCCCTATATTTAATTGTGCATAAATGATTTTTCTTTATATTATTCAGCACACGATGAAGCAAAACGAGTTGAATTTTCTATAACTATCTATAAATTTCTTTATTTTACACCGACATGGATTGCACGTAACTGTGAAATATAGATTACTAGCATATTCTTAAACAAAATTAAGATACTATATGACAATAAATTTTTCAACTATATTTTTTAGAAATTTTCTTAACTTTTATTATGATATTTTTTAATGTTACATTAAGTTGGGAAATTCCAATTAAATATTTTGTGAAAAATCTCAAATCGGAATCTCAAGTAATTGTTTAGTTAATTAACTGAAAAAAGGCGTCTTTGCGCTCGTTATTCAGTTCACTCTCGAATCGGAATCTGTGCGCCTCTGCCTCTCGCTGCCGTTCGCGTTCCTGTCTTCTGCCTATCGTTCTTCACTCTCAATTGGCCGTTGCTGTGTCTGCATCTTTGCCTCTTGTTCGCTGTCCTTCTGGGGGCTCCAGGCCGTCGAGGATCGCAGATCTTAATCTGAGTTCCTGTATTGGTGTGATTTTGGCTCCAGCGTCCAGGTCGTCTCCTCTCCAAATTTAAATTCACTTTCTGATTTTTCTGTGTGATGTGTGCTGGAGATTTGACCCTTGATGGGCATCCATGATCTCTGGCCTCTGGGTGTTGAATTTTCATGCTCCATGACTTATACTCGCTAGTCGTTTGCTATTTTGCTGTGACTATGAGTAATCCGAGTATCTGTTTCAGAGCAATCTGAGTATAATGTTTTTGTTTTAGAGTAATCTATGACTTGCTTGCTAGTCTGAGTATTTTATTCTGTTACACAACCCACCAAACCGATTGTTCTGAAAAATATCATAACATTTATATATCTCTGCAACAAAGTTCTCTTATCAGAAAAGATTTCCATATGTACCAAGCTGTCGAAGATAGTCTTTGTAGAGAAAGAACATGACATTTGTCTGTTAGAACATTATATACCTCTGCAACAAAGTTCTCTACTTCACCTATCAGAAAAGGAAGGAAGATGTTCCCTTTATCCAAAACAGGATATTGCAGCCTGAATTCCTAGGTTAGACTATGCTTTTGATATTCATCTTGTAATTGTTACTTGAATTATTGTGAATTATTACAAGCTGTGAAGTTCCCTACTTTTTATTTTGAGAGGCTATTTTAGATTTTAGCGGACTTAAACACATGGATGGACTGGTTTCTGATTCGAAAGATAATGGATTATATTTTTTTATGACTCAGTATCGTATGATTTTTTAATGGAAAACTTGAAGGATGCAGCTGACCTTTGATTGAGTAAAATTTTTGTCGATGAATAGTCTGTGTTCAGCCTACCAAATGAAAAGCAATCTCTTGTGACCTTCAAGTAATGCATTCTAGCTTTTGTATTTTTTGCTAATTTAGATTGTTATATTGTAATATTGAAATGGCTGAATTGGTTGTAATGATTCATACATTTAGGACCAGTCTTGATGCAATTTAGTTACATGCTCAAGGAATAGAATTGCTCAAGTTTTGGGAACCTTCATCTTCAAAATATATAAAACCTGGAGAAGTGAACAGTGTGGCTTCCTTCCTCAGGCTCCATGCAATGTGTGAGGCTTGATATCATGTTACATATAGTGATAGAATTTATCATCTTTTGTTGTTTATGAATGTTATAGAATTGAGTTTTAATGCTTCGATCTAGAAATAGCAGTGAAGTTTTATTCATATTTTATAATCTTCTTCATATGCAGACACTTGTATTATAAGGAAGTACGAGAGCTCATGGAAGAATATAGCAAAAGTACCGTGAAGAAGGCGAAGTTGCAATCAATGCTATCTGCCCTGCTAGAAGATCCCATACTCGCTGATGTCCCAAAGAAGGCAACCCTGGCTGATGTGGACACTCTCATCAACCTTGAGCTGGGTAGTGCCATGCGCATTTCTGTTCTCAAACTAGATGGAACATCATTTGGTAATACTTTTCTTTCATGCCACAACTTTTTGTTTTTGGGAGTCTACTTGCTCTGCTTTTTCACTTTGTTTACCTACAAAATGAATTAGAAAATGGGAAAGAGAGAAAGAGTTTATGCTCAATTCGGTTGAATCTTTTGATTTTTGGTGGTAAAGATGTGATGGTGATGAACTCAGCTACTGTCAAGGATTTGAAACTTGTGATCAAGAAGAAAGTAAATGACATGGAACAATCCAAGATGGGTCACCGCCATATATCTTGGTGAGCTTGAGGTTCTTTTCCTATACTTCTATAAGTAATATTGGAAATTTGTTAGAAAAAGCTAATGTTTAGAGATTAGAGATTAAGTTTTTGGATAACTCTATATTCCAAAACGTGTAGTCTCTGGTAAGTTAAGAAAATAAAATGAAAGTAAAATGTTGACATTGTTTTTCATTTCTTTTGCCCTCTAAAAATGAATAAATCGCAGGAAGCACGTCTGGGCAAATTATTGTCTATCGCACCATAATGAAAAGCTCCTTGATGATGGGTCTGTGCTTCAGACTTTTGGTATTCGAAATAATTCTCAGGTTTGCCTCGTAAACTTTTTTTTAAGAGAAGTTTTCTTTTTCTTATAACTTCGCATCCTTTTGAGACTTTCCTTTTTAGTACATTTAAGCTTCTAACTTCATTAAAATCTTGAAAGAATCTTTTCTTGTGGACCCATCCTCACATTCGTGGACGCAAAAAATTCATTTACAAATTGTCTTAAAAACTGTTTTTGATTTATTTACATGTCACATTCTGTTAGCAAATAGGGGCATGCCATTTTAAATAGCTATGTTTCTTAAATTGAAGTGAATACTGATTCAGCTCAACAAAGCCCATCATTTTATGCTGGTTTCATTTCCTCACCTTTTCTCCCTTCTATAACTTTAGTTTTCTATGACTTCTACTTAAAGCTATTCTGTTTCAACTTTTGGGTGTAAATTTAAATATGTTTAATTCATTTTAAGTTACTTCTCTTGTGTTTGTTCTTATTGAATGGCATCATATGTCTAGATGAAATAAAGTGGAGCAGTTTTGTAATAAATCAGTGGTACATTGTTCTCATGCAGGTACATTTTGTACCCTATGTCATGACAAAAGAATCTCATCGACACTCGAAGAGGCGAAAACATCGTTTCTTTCATGGCCTAAATAAGCTTTCTTGATCAATCAATTATATGTTCTTGCATCTCTGTAGTGATTTTGTTGGGTATGGGACTTTGGAGTTTCATATCAGGATTCAGGAGTGTGAAATTTAGGAATGTAGGGTTTGTACAGCTTTTGGGGGTTGTATCCCTAATAAGCTTACGTCCGGTTCTGGCTCACTAACGCTAGCAAGATGAAAATTACTTGGCGTCACAGCTTCAATGGTCACTGTTGTTTCAACCTATTTTCAACCACATGATCTTGTGAGACTTTTAGCTGTATTACTCAGTGTTGCACAGAGAAGTGTTCGAATCAAGCCATAGCTATAAATGGAAATTTTACCCCATGCATGAATTATTTTGAAGCTGGCGTTATGTTTAGATGACAGCCTGATATCTTCTCTGCTGCCTGAGCAACCTAAGACAAAGTTCAACCATGAAGTTTTGAATTTTAGCGTTAATGATTCTTTAGACCCAAAGTCAAAAAATGTAATTTTCCCTCTCAGGTTCTATTATCTTGACCTGATTTAGTCATCCAACACTGTAAGGGGTATGGTGTAGTTCTTATGCATTCAGCCTTCAGCTGTTATTTTGATATGAATTCTATGCCTTTCTGTATATTTAGCTTTTAAAATGTTAAAATTATAATTAAATTTCTGTGCCCAAAGGGGTTCCCCTTCCCCCTGTTTAAATAGACACAATTAGGCGTTCCTGAATGAGAAGCTTTTGATTTGCAGGATGAATTCCATTAAAAATATACTTGCTGTATCTGTTATTGTTGCACAATGTAATAAAGTGTTCCTTGACGCAGTAATTAATGATTTAACTTTCCCAGCTTCATGCTTGAGATTCAGAACATAATAGTACAGAGCTTGGACAGCAGAAAGTTAAGTATGCTGTAGAGGAAGATGCCAAGTGATTTGTGTCATACATTGCTTATAGATTTTGTAACCAAGTGATCGAGAATATATATATATATATATATATATATAGATATGTTGCTATTCAATATGTCAAGTCACGGAAGCAGTTGATAAAAAATTTGTCACATAACAAAGATTTGCCAAGGTTTCTCTTAATCTTAAAATGGGTACCAGCACAATGAACTTGTTTCAGGGTAGAAAGGCTAATAAGGTGTTCTATGCAAATCAAAGACCACAGTGAAAGTGTTTATTGTTTTAATTTTCTGTATTTTGTTGTTTTTAGAAATAATTCAACAATGCCTGAATTCAAGCTAATTATATCAAACTGTGTGTGGATCAAGTTTATTAGAAAGCTATTCTTATCCCAATGGAATTGTAGGTGAGTTGGTGTGGCGATCATTGTAAAGAAAATGGTAAAGGATCGTTTGAGGTGGTTTGAACATGTTCAGAGAAAATCATTGAAGACATCATTAAGAATGGTGGGTCAAATAGGGTGGATTTCTTTGAGAAATGATAGAGGAAGACTGAAATGCATTCTCAGTAAGGTTATAGAAAAAGATATTTTGTTCAATAATCTATTCAGTGATATAGTCTATAATAGAGCATAATGACGTTGTGTGATCCATATAGCTAACCTCACATAGTGAGATAAAAATTTTATTATTAGTGTTGTATGGTTTAAACTTGGTCATAATTCAGTTTTTTTTAATGTTGACTAGGTGCAACTCACTGTCACTCAATAATTACAGTTTTAACTATTTAATACTGTAGTTCTTAATTTTTATATAAGTTTATGTTCTAAAATATAGTAATTCATATTATTAAAATATATGAATTAGATTGTATCGAACCGATGTTCAGAGTTTGAATTAAAATCGAGTTAAAACTACACAAGTTAAATTATAGTCAAATTAAAACTATAAGAATGGAAACATTAATTTTCCAATAAAAAAAGTTAACGGCATAGTCCAATATACATATTGGTTTGGATATAAATTGTAATATAAAGATCGGTAAAAAAAATAAATTGTAATATAAAGAGGTATGGGACCAAGAGGAAGCAGACAAAAGGTATAATCGCCCACAGATAATCATCTACCCATCAACTATGAGCCCATCACATTCTTCATCCATATTTAATAATTAAAACCCAAAAAAAAACAACTAAAAGTACAACAACTTGGGTTGTGACAGAAGACATGTCGTTATCATGCTTAGCATGTTAATTAATTGAGTTTCAAAACTTCTAGAAGGTCACGCAGATATTCGAAAATATAATTATTAAATAATTGTTGTACTGCTAACTATGTGCGGGAATAAGGTAATATATAAGGAGGGTATGTTTTTCAAAATTAACAATCACCCAAATCATACCAAATACAAAACGAATCGATGATTAAAATTAATTAAAAGTGATGAATACGTAAAAGATATAACTTTTTTTAAATATACCCTCGTTTGAATATAATAGTCTTGTTTGGGATATTTACAAGGAGTTCAAATGTACGTTCAACACTTTTTTCTGCAAAATGAGATAATCTCCTTCATATATTTACTTCGGCTTGCGTAAGAGTACTTCTCTACCGCTTGTTTATGACAACGTTTGGAAAAGTCAAACGCACGTTCAATAGTGATTTTATATAAAATGAGATAATCTCCTTCATATATTCATCTCAACTTGCGTAAAAGTAATTTTCTACCGCGTTCCCAAACAAACACATGGACTCACCGTCTTACCGGCAAATACACTCCCTTTCCTTTTTTTATGAGCTTTGATTTCTCGAATAATTTTATTTTTTAAGCTATAATTTTTTAGATGTTTAATTATTTAATGTATTTTTATTCTTATATATACTCAATCATATGTCTCTTCCATAGTATTTTTTACTTTTGTTTATCATGTTTTTCACCCATTCTCTATCCCACCACACTTTCCTAATTAATGCACAGTTTGGTACAGTGAAATGGTTTTAAAGGACGACATGAAAATGGAAGTAAATTTTAAAATATATTTAATACATCAATGAAAGTGAAATATAATTTTTAGAGAAAATGAGTTATAGGTCCCAAGTAAGGGATTTAACCATTAAATGGTCTCAAAGATTCAACAAATTATTATAAGCTCCCAAGAGTAGCTGCTGAGGTTGTCATTAACAACCTCAGCAGCCTTCGTTAACAACCTCAGCAGCTACTCTTGGGACCTTATAATAATTTTTTGAATCTTTGGGATCATTTGATGGTTAAATCCCTTACTTGGGACCTGAGACTCATTTTCCCTAATTTAATTAAAATGTATATTTACATTATGAAAACACCAAATTACCCTCACCCCAAAAATCACAGATTTCGTCTAGTCCAAGGAGTTTCAATGGCGTCCAGTCCAAAAAAGCACATATCCGTGTACAGGAGGGTGGGATACCCTTTATGTCACCATCTTCATCAACCCAAAAGTCACCTTCGTCGACCAAATCCATTAGACTATCGAGGGCTGAAGCTTGAACAGTGAACAAAAAATCATCTCACTATCTCCATCCACACAGATCTCAAGCTTGAACAGTGAACAAAATCATACCAGAAATCCGTCAGACTACCTCAATCGACCTCACGTCGTCCTCATGTCTTCCTTACATCATCCTCCATCACGTCGACCTCTGTTAGACTACCTATGTAGACTTAGCGTCGTCCTCCGTCTTCCCCACCATCCACCGTCATCACTGTCACCACCATTGTGTGCCGTCATCCAGGGTGGGTTTTGAAAGAAAGGAGAGGTAAAAAATGCCAAGGCCTTAGTTTCATGGGATTGGAACTAGTGCTCCGTTTGGTTACATGGAATTGGGGGGTGGAAAGCGGAATTAGGATTGAAACCCAAAAATAGGTTTGTTTGGTATCATGGAAGTGGGTTCCATGGAACCCAAAAAGGTTGGAACTGGGTTCCAACCTTCCCCCTAGGAACCCAGTTCCAGTTCCATGGAAATGGGCTTTTTACCATTTTGCCCTTCCCTCTCCTTATCTCTTTGATCATGCACGGCAGAGGTCGACGGAGGTGGAGGTCTTGAGATGGCTTGCGATGGAGGTGGAGGCCTTGCGACGAAGCGTGACGGAGGTCGATGGAGCTCGAGATCGATGGGGGTCGAGATCTGGACTTGCGACGGCTTGCGACAAAGCTCGACGGCAGGAGCTCGAGGCTTGCGACAGAGGTCGACGGAGGTGGAGGCCTTGCGACGGAGGGCGACGGAGGTCGATAGAGGTCGAGATCTGGACTTGCGACGGAGGCTTGCGACGAAGCTCGACGGCTGGAGCTCGAGACTTACGATGGCTTGCGATGGAGTGCAATGGAGATCGATGGAGCTCGAGATCTGGACTTCCATGGTTGAGCGCGATGGAGGTCGACGGAGGTTGACGGTGATGGTGGCGGAAGGCGGTGAGGTTGACGATGGTGGAGGTGACAAAGTGAATTTTTTCTGTGTGAAGGTATATGAGTCTTTTCACACAAAATATTACCCCATTTCTTCTAGCATACCAAATATACTTTTAATCTTACTTCCACCTCCAGTTCCAGTTCCACTTCCACTTCCACTTCCACTTCCACTTCCAATTCCACCAAAATCAATTCCCCGCACCAAACGGGGCATAGGTTCTTGTATGGGGTTAAGGAGCTGGTTCCATCAATTTTGATGCAAGTAAGGATTCCATGGAAGTGGATTAAAACACATAAAACATCCAAATTTTGGGTTCCATTTCCACTTCCATTTTCCACCCCTCACTTCCATACTACCAAACAGGGCATTATACTGGGGTGTTTAGAAAAATAAGTTACACTTTTTTTTTGTATTGGTGTACTCCCTCACCTCTCCTCATTGTTATACACATGGTAATCTTTAATGCAAGACCCACGAAAAATTTAATGAAATATTTGTAACATAATTTTAAAATAATAATATACTTTTTTTTATCTGCCATTGTCACTTTCACCCTTACTTTGATTAATGGCTTTTTTATCCTTCCTGGCCTTCCCTAGTCAACTATGTACTAATCAAGAACAATTTTAAAAAGTTAGAAATAAAAATACATTTTGCACTTAAATAATTTTCTTAATTGTAAAAATGTATTTAACATGGTTTTATAAATAAAAAAGCATCCATGGATTATAACAGTGAGAAAGGGTTATTTCAAACGATGATGCACAGCGCAACGCGTATGGGGCTTATTTTTAACATCATACACCCCCCATAATAAAACTTGTTCTGTGTCAATCTCTTATACTTTAAAATATTTTTTTATTAATTGAGATGAAGAGTATACTCTCTGTTTTTTTTTTGTGAAAGTGGGATTAACCGTATCCGATATCCGATCCTTTGGACCGACTAATTCAGGTTCGGGGAAATAGTTATGGGTGGTTAGGTTCCAGCCCCCTCCTAATGGTCTTGCTGGGGATCGAACCATAATTTGCCTTACTAAGCTCAGCCCCAATCACCACTAAATCAGGATACCATTGGTAGAGTATACTCTTTTAACATCACATATTAATCTCCTTTTTTAAATATAAGAAACGTTTAGATAAGTTGGATTTTAGAAGCTCATTAAGACCAAGTTTACCTTTGTGCTTAAAGAGCATTTATATAAATACATACTTACACATATCATTGATCAACAAAGTTATCACAAGTACAATAAAATTTAAACTTACAATTTTGTATATTCTAAGACAACTTCCCACCGTAACTAAACCGTTTGGAAGAGATTAATCTCGTTTAAGAGATATAAGGTAAAAAAATAAATATGTCCCCGCACGAGAATCTGTAATGAAACCCTAGCCCTAGCATCCTTTTGAGGATTGCAACCCTAATTATATTATAAAAACATGAATATATTTATATGTGGGACTAAGCAGACCTACCTGGAAGCAGTCCCACAAACCGCCCCAAAAGGGTAAATATAAAAGGCTAAAACTAGAACTTGCTTGATCTGCACTATTTCTTGTTGGATGAAGCAACCCCACCACACCAACATAATGACGAAATTCCAATATTATTTATACTATTCTAACAGTAGGGTTCTTTCATACACACACACACACACATCATCCTATCGTCATCATCGTCATCATCATTACTTCTCAAGTAGTAGAAGTGATGGCCTTCCAATAGTTTCTTTGCTGCGGCTGCGTTCCCATCAATCTATTGGTTAGTAATGTATATACATTCCCCTTGTTCTGTTTCAATCAACAAAGAGATCACTCACCCATGAATAATTAGTACCCTACAAGCTTAGATTCTTCATTCATGTTTACTTCTATATAGCTGCCAATATATATATATATATATATATATATATAGAATGAAAAGAAAAGAGGGTGAAAAATGAAAGATTCTCTCCTTATATATTAAGGGCTTCTATATAGCTGCTTATAAATCAGTGAGACTTATGTTTTGTCTTTACCTATCTTAAACTATTTCGTAATTCTTTTGTATAGTAAGACTCACGTAAAGGAGCTCCACTCTTTCCCCTCAAATTTTTCACTTCATCATTACATGTAATAGACCATATATACACACACACACACACACATGTGTATATATAGAGATATAAAAGATTTAATAGTTTTTGTTTTGCCCCAAAAAAGAAACCAAAAAATGCATATAGTGGTCCAACTTGATTTATCTTTCTTCAGGCTAGCTAGAAGATTAATAAGCTGCAGTGTACTGTTATTGATCTCAGATATATTATTATTGACATCCCATTTCAATCTTATCATCTTTTTTTATCTATATTTAAACCAATCAGTACTAATAATAGCTAGCTTGAGGTTATAAGTGGAATAGAACCCACGATCATAGAAAAGCTTTCATTTCACCTTCACACCGTATTACAAGTTATTGGCATTACTCTTACCATCAAGTTTAAACTAATAATTACATATTGCTCCAATAATACTTGATCAAAAAATATATATTGACGCTTATTTGGAATTGGAAATAATGCGATAGAAAACTTGACTTTAATATTTTAATGACATTAATTGTTTTGGGTCTGTGCCAATTAATGCTAACCCCATGTAGAGATCTAATCATATCATTTCCGAAGTGATATTTGGTCCAAAATCTCAAGCAAGCAATAATAATAGTAATAATAATGGCATACACACACACACACACTTGAGTTGAAGGCATATATGTTGGTTTAGTATACTGCAACTCTGCAAGTTTCTGTTAAAGCTCACTTTGGCTGCATATGAGTGGTGCAAAGCCACCTCCTTTGACACAAGTTGGTGACCGTCCCTGATAGTGACCAAATTATACATCACATCACTTGCTCTTATTTGGACTATTTTTTTTCACTTAGTTAATTAATGCCATTTATTGCTCACACTCCAATACTTAAGTTGACTAACTCCACAAACAAATTATAATTAAGTTCGAGTTATTTAGATTCTGTTTTGTTTTGTATGATGAGTTGGGTATGCCAATCTTCCGTATCAAATTATTTGAGGTGAATTCAGTGAAAACATTGTGTTGGAATCAATATAGGGAAATATATAGTGGGATGAAATTAGCATGATGTGGAACAAAATGTAGAGGAAGTAAAATGAAGAAAGAAACAACATATTAAGAAAGAAAGAGGAAAACATGAATAAACAACAAGGTATGTGTTTGGGAATTCCGTTAGGAAAAGAGTTTACAGATTTCCGAGATATTTTGTAGGTTTTGATATGGTTTTACGGATTTCAAGGTAGTTTTTTTAGATTTTAAAATGGTTTTTACGAATTTCGAGATGACTTACGTGCCCATTGGGAAAAAGGAGTTCCCAAACAAGCACAAGATCTGTTTGGATAAAAGAGTTCTAGTGTGTGTTGATTAAAATGAGGGAATAAGATATTTGTGAGCGTCATTGCTGATCTTCCTTCATTATGTTCCATGCTAAGTTGACAGTAATAATAATGTGCCTTTCCCCCTCTCACCCAATAAAATGCGTCTTGTTCACACACAACTCTTATTGCACTGAAACCTATGTTCATGTATCAATTATACCTAAAACATCTAATGATGGTCCTTCTGATCAATACTTTTCTATTTTCTTAATATTCCCTTCATCCTTGTATATGTATAAGCTACATGTTGTGTGTGTGTGTGCGTGTGTGTGATGGATTTTAGTGTATTTATATATGCATATAAAATTATCTTAGTCTCTTGGCCTTTTTACTTGCCAAATGAGCCTAACTTTTGGTGATGACTTGGATTCTGGGAAGTTATTAGGGTTCAGAGAACATGCACCACTCAATACCCTAATATATGTAATCAAAAATTATCTACCGATAAAGCCCTTCTGTTGGTTATATGGCCCTTGCTCACACCTTATATGTAGTATATATTGATTCTTATATAAATAAATAAATATTTCGCATTATTATATTCTCTCATGATCCTTAGTATAAGAGTTAGCTTTGAGTTGATCCTAAATAGAAGACCCTAATCTTCATTATCTCCCAAATTTATAATTTTTCTTCAAGCATCCTTATTGATTAAAGGTTTGTCATTTAAGGGTAGTTATGATGAAAGATGATACTCATCATATCCTTAACATAAGTTCTAATTGGAGGATTAATCTTATTTCTAATTTTTATCAAGTTTTCCTCAAATTATCCCTATCTATGTTTCAACAATATTAACTAACTTAACTAGCATCATTAATCTAATATAATTACGTAAAGGCTTTACACTCAAACAAGTTACAAATAACTTACATAACCAACTTCTTTAATCCGCTCAAATTAGTTATTTACATTATGTTAAGGAATCAGAGGAGGAGGGAATATATGACTTACTTTCACTGCACAGTGTGCTTTTTTGGCTACGCTTGACTTGTAGTTATAAGCACGTTCAACAGTATTTTTTCGCAAAACGAGACAATCTCCTCCACATATTTGCCTCGGCTTGTGTGAATAAGCCCATAAGTACTTCTCCACCGTTTTGCCAAATGAAATATTAAACTTGTGCGAGCATAAGTACCACATGGAATAATTGGGAAACAAAGAACATAATAGTTTTGCACATGTAATGTCTGAATATAACTCATTCATTTACGAGTGTGTGTGTATTGTTACAACAGGAAAAATCTTCAGTTACAAGTTGAAAACCTCAGAGAGAGAGTGAGAGAGAGAGAGGTAATAATATTGATTAATTGGTCCCACCCAATTGTACAATATATGCACTTTTAAGCAATTGCTACATCATTCACTTTCACATACAGCCTTGAGTTCAACAACACTTCACCAGCCGAATCTAGCACAAAATCCTCACATATATGAATATATGTTTTCAAGTTTTAACTCATCGATCTTTTTCACACGCGCCCATAATAATAATAGCCTTTATTTATTTTGTTTTATTTGTCTTCAAGCAATTAATTACTTGCCACATACTTATAATTGCTATTCTTTTGGTTTAGTCTTGGCCGTAGTATTATAATATTCAGAGATTTGGTTTTCTATGCATGGCTGAAATGATTAAGGAGAGCAGAATTTCAAACTCTGCTCTTAATTAATCTCTTAATCTAACTTTGATAGTGAAATGACCAATCAGAGGGAGTGGAAGATCTAGCTTATGACAATAATTATTGCATTAAAATATATTATTGAGGAGGTAAAGTCGGTGGATCATATCTGATTGTGATGATTTTTCTCAGATATTGGGCTCATGATTTCCCGTGAATGTATGGACCCATGTTTTTTATTTATTCTCTTGGGAAAAATGGAAAAATTATTGAAATAAGTTATTATTACAAATCAAACTTCTCGAACTTTAGTTATATAACAACTTTTTTTTTTCAAATTAACATGATGTTTGCGTCAGGTTTATGTGCTTTTTTGTCTGGTAACTAATTCTGCAGAATATGAAATTCGATATACTTCTTTAATTGACCTGCGCATCTTCCCATTAATTAATTAATTCGACACATATATACCCAATGATGATAACTATTCTGAAATAATCAGCATTATTGGGCCCTTTTGAAAAATCAATAGATAAGTACTTTTACGCAAGTCAAAGTAAATATGTGGAGGAGATTATCTTATTTTACGGAAAAACATTATTGAACGTACATTTTGTTTTTACAAATGTTGTTCTAAACAAGCCCATTGATTTCAATCATGTTTCATTTTAAGCTATCCAGTCACAGATGGAATATTTTTATGGAAATTACTTAAGTGTTTTTATGTCCAATATGTCCAGTAACAGATCTCTGAGTTTTATTATTTCCACATGGGTTTACAATTAATCCCTTTTCCTGCGTTGATTTTTATATATTGAAACCCTAACAAAAAGTGAATACTTCATTAATTAAGATAACTTCTATTGAAAAATTTTACTTAAATATGTTTTGAAACGAATTGTTTGTAAATCTTGAAAATCGTATATCCCATGGATACAAAAATAAAAAATAAAAAATGAGTTCAACAACATATGTAATGAATATGTATAAAGAGAATTAGTGAAAATAATTGTAGTTTCATTGTAATTAAAGTGATAATTTGGATTTCATTGAAGTTGGTATACAATCTTTCTATTGTGATTATAACTATATGTGTGTGTGTGTTCCTCATTGTTTCACATTGAATTGAAGCTTTTGCAACTAATTATGAAAATGGTATATATCATAAAAAGGATTTTGCTTGAGCAAGAATAGCGGTAAACATATGTCTAATACATATACCAATCTGAAAGACAATTCTAACCAATTCATATGGATTAAGAAAAGTATATAGTTAAAGTATGCAGCTCACATCACTAAAGGTAAAAGATTACTCCTATGGTTCTTAATATAATATCAATTTTAATAAATAAAAATCAATGTATTCCCTATTGTCTTAAATATTTGAGTTAGTTGAAGGGCAAATTTTGGTCATGAATATAATACTTTAATATATTTTATCTCTCAAACTTATAATTTTTTCTAATTAATTGTATATATTAATAGAAGTTTCCATCAATTGGAGTTAATGATTAAAAGGGAATTAGAAAAGTCAATAGACATTTGTTAAAAATGACTAGTTTAACTAATTTTTTAATATTTGTAAATTGGTTATGTAACTCCTATATTTAGGATTGAATTGATTATTTTAATTACTTTTAATTTCTTTCTTACATAATCTCTCCCTACCATACAATAAATAAGGACATTTGTGAAAAGAAGAATTTAAAACTACTAACTTTTTGCGAAGTGACTTGTATCAAGGATTATAAAAACCTTTAACGCAATGTTTGGATCTTCTTATTGATATGTAAGCACTTTGTTAGTGGCTAATTCGTTAATTTTTTAATACCAAATACTCTTTAAGCCATATGTGTGTGTGTGTGTGTGTGTATGATAAACTCTTGTACCTTTTGAATTCTCACATAAACTTGCATCGTTAAAAGTAAGGATTTGATTCTAGCTTTTGGTAAGTTAAACCCATGAAAATGAATAAAAGTGATGTGTCCTAAGGCCTCCCTCACCTTCATGATGGAAAGGGATAGGGTACGGACATGGATTACTCTCTCTCTCTCTCTCTCTCTCTCAAACATTTGGTAAAATGAGTTTCATCTATAATCATTTGTCTTTGCATGAATTGAGGGACTTGTTTGATATCAAGAGTTCGTCATCTTTAGTCAATTTTCTTGAGGCTGATGCCTCTCTAGTCTTTAACGATCATGTCTATGTAGAGTAGTTGTATATTTTTTTATGAAATAACTTCAAAGGGTAAATGGGTGTGTATTCATTCTCTCTTTTCTTTCGTGTAATTCACATTATTCCTAAAGAAAAGAGATTTATTCTAACCTCAAAGGATAAATGCGTGTGCTTCCTGATATGGGTGAGACTTTTTTTTTTTTGCCAAACAAGAAAGCATCATATTAAATTAAAACAAGATTACAAAGACTAAGAAGTATCCATCAGAGCAAACGAACCAAAAGGCAACCAAAATAGACTCAACCCAACGAAAACAAACTAAGAAACAAGCATATAAAAGATCCACAAAGCAGCAAGAAAGGACTCTAACGACCCCAATCAAGTAGGCCTTTGTCTGCGACAAAGCTCGATATACCCGGTTGAATAGGTGAGAGCAGTCCAATAAAGCTTTGACGAGCTACCCGGCTGCCAAATCTGCTTCCATGGGAATCTATACATAGAAATGGTTACTGAACAGATTTCTTGAGGGAAGAACCTCAAGGAGGATTAACATCATATAAGTAGATAGACAGACACACTCATCCTGAAAAATGATGGTAGAATCACTGCTTCAACCCATAAACGAATAATGATTCCATACGATATTTGTGAGACTGTTGATCATATCAATTAACAGCTTAGATTGTTGGCATTCGTTGTCTCTATTTACATATATACATACAGTCAATTTGTGATTTCAAAATATGCCAAACGAGTAATTATGCATGGACGAGTTATATATATGTGGTTCTTAAAAAATATTTCACACGTATATGCTACTGACACCTTCAAGTTATTGCAGA